>CM070110.1:2727139-2729639 GCA_036178185.1 Liparis tanakae | reverse complement strand
TTCTGCCTAATTTAAAACATATTTATAAGTATGTTAGAAACATTTAAATTAAATTCAGTTTCTCTCATTATGGCTCTTTATTTATTACATATATATATATATATATATATATATATATATATATATATATATATAATAATCATAATATTAGCACTGATATATATATATATATATATATATATATATATATATATATAAAGTTATACCATCTCACATTATTAATACTTTAAAGATAAAAAACAATACCAAAACAATTGTCTAAATATTAATTACAACTATATATTACGTCATCATGATGTGTCAACGCAGGAACATGAGTTATGATGATGAGAAGCATTAAATCTCTGTTATTTATATGATCCGTTTCTAAACTTGACCCCGTGAAATTATTTAAATCGGATTGTGATATTTAATTAAATTAGCGACTTAAACCGGAACAGGAAGTCAATAAAGTATCTCACGTGGCTGTGAGACTTTTATTTTGTCGACTATGTGACAGGATTTCAAAACAAGAGTCTTTTCAGGCTGTTTTTGCCCTCGCTGGCCAGAAGGTGTCAGCTCCGTGTTGGGTAGTGGGCTGCCGCTACGCGCGCGCACGCGCACATACACGCACACACACACACACACACACAAAGACGGCGCTACGGCCCACTGATGTCCAGCTGCTCCTGTCAACACTTCGCTACAGCGTGTAATTCACCCTCACACACAGGCAGCTGAGTCCTGAGAGGAGCCCGCCCCCTTCCTTTACCAAAACACACACACACACACAAACACACACACACACACACACACACACGTATATAAAGAAGTCAGGAAATAAGAGGCGGAAAAGAGAGTAAGGAAATAGAAGTGGACTTGGAGGAAGTCAGAGACGAGGAGGTGAGAGTGACAGACACACAGCAGACAAAGAGAGGAGGACGCCCTGTTTAAGTGGCCTAATCAAGGGACCACCCCCTCAAAGAGTGTGTGTGAGTGTGTGTGTGTGTGTGTGTGTGTGTGTGTGTGTGTGTGTGTGTGTGTGTGTGTGTGTGTGTGTGTGTGTGTGTGTGTGTGTGTGTGTGTGTGAGAGCAGGGGGAGGCTGGGTGGGTTGCACATGGACAGACTGAGTCCAAGTTCCCCTGCAATTATCAACTTACCCATCCTCCTCTCCTCCTCCTCCTCCTCCTCCTCTCCCCCTTCATCCCCTGAGAGACCCAAGCTGCTGTACCCATCAACAACTCATTCAGGCTTTAACAAAGCAGCACCACGCCTACCTACTCGCACAGACACACTCTCACACACACGCACACACACACATGCACTCACACACACACACACACACGCACACACACACACACACACACACATGCACTTCCTCTCTGTCGTATTTTGGTCATTGATTCTCACACGATAATTTGTAAATGAAGGTCCACTGCATTTAAAGGAAGTAAAAATATATAAATTACTGCGCTTTAAAAAAAAAACTTCTTATCACTAAATATTAAATATATATAAATATTAAATATATATATCACATTATACACTATACAATTCCCACACAAATCCCGAAATAAAAACTCAATGTCCACACATCTTCCACTTCAAGTGTCTTTGTTGTTGTTGTTGTTGTTGCTCACGTGGGAGAGCTGCTTTAATACACTCTGACCCCTTGTAATATCTGTTAACACATGCATGCAGTATCCTTCCGTGTGTGTGTGTGTGTGTGTGTGTGTGTGTGTGTGTGTGTGTGTGAGAAAGTGTGCCGCTCCACACGCTGAACAACCCCCGAGGCCATCGTCTCACCTACAGGCACTCCTAATGCGAGCGCTCACTATGTGTGTGAACAACATAAGCATTGTGTGTGTGTGTGTGTGTGTGTGTGTGTGTGTGTGTGTGTGTGTACTTGTTCAATAAGCCTTCAGTAATAAGGTTGGCCATGGTGAATCAGAGATAAGGCATTAGGCTGTTGACCTCTGACCTCTAGCTCTGTTTAATACGGAAAGCCGGTCACTAACACCCATGAGGCCATGTTTAAGAGGAGCGGGCGGCTTAATGAAATCAGTGTGTGTGTGTGTGTGTGTGTGTGTGTGTGTGTGTGTGTGTGTGTGTGTGTGTGTGTGTGAGTGTGTGTGTGTTTGTAGTAATTGAGCCGGCTTTATAAAGCAGCTGTATTTAAAGTTTGGTCTTACATTGAGAATTAGCTTTAATAAACCAGGTGATTGAAGATGATTAAATCAAGTGTTTTTTAACAATGAAAGAAAAAATTGAATATATATTAACATATATATATATATATTAATATATATATAAAATGTTCTATACATCAAAAATATATATAAATATAAATGTATATATATATAAAATTGTGTATATATATATATATATATATATATATGTGTGTATTATTTGTTGGTTAATTCAGTTTAAAGCTTTTTTGGGGATTCCACATTAATAATTTAAACTCGTCGCGTTTTTTTTTTTAAAAGACGATATTTTCTGAATCCCGTCTCGAATGAG
>CM070110.1:2564639-2722139 GCA_036178185.1 Liparis tanakae | reverse complement strand
ACACGGTGGTGTACATTCTGATTATTATTATCGTGATTGAACTAAACGATTAAACCAAAGCTGCAGCAACACAGAGTGATTTGTTCTGATTTCGTTAGCTCCTCGTTTTTTTGTATATTTATCATTTTTGCACATTTTCAACGACACAATTAAGTGGTACCTGAAACCCGTGTGACGGGATTATATTCCTTGTTTTAATGAGAATGCGACCGGGCCGACTGGAGGCAGCTCAGCCGCCTGCGCCGAGTGCCTTTCTGCCCGTAAATGTGAGCTAACGCATTCACAGCCGCCCCCGGCGGCGCTCCCTGTTTTTGTCTTTCTCCCAATGAGTAACTTATCTAAACCGTCCCCTCTCCAACGCTCAACTTCAACCGCCTATTTGCTCATTTTGGGTTGCGCGCCGCCCGTCGTTAGTATTCCGGTACACACCTCAACAAAAGCCATTATCGTAAAAAACACACACATTCACATGCAGATGGGCGGCTCTTAGCCTCTTAGCTCCGCGGCTAATGGCGCTAGCCACTTAATTAAGGTCACTTATGGACAAACTCTGTTAGCAATGGCCCTAATAAGTACTGCCCAGACAATGGGACTGTGTGTGCGCGCGTGTGCGTCTGCGTATGGTAATGATATTGCTGTAAAGCCTGACCTGCAGTCTCCATTACCTCCATCTTATTGAGTGGTTTGTTTTGCAGAGTGGCTCTTAGAGGTGGGTATCATTGAAATTTCCCTAGATGGACAACTGGACACTTTAGAAAATGCATCACAATACATTTTTGGGTTGAAGTGTGTGAGTGCGTGTATTTGTGTGTGTGTGTGTGTGTGTGTGTGTGTGTGTGTTTGCGCGTTTGTGTGTGTATGTGTGTGTGTGTGTGGCCCAGTTAAGAGCCACCAAGAGGCAGAACAAAAAGAGATAAAGGGTCTTCAGTTTTCTCACCAGAGCCCATGTGGAAACTAAATATCCGGCACGCCCCCCCCCCCCCCCCCCTCCCTCCGCTCTTCCTCCTCGTCTCCCTCGGTCCTTTTGCTCCCGTCCTCCCTTCCGGAGCCTCTTCTCAAGTTGCCTCATCTAAAAACAATTAGTTCCCCCAAGAAGACTGACCAACCAGTCAGGTTAGGGAGTGTATGTGTATGTGCGTGTGTGTGCGTGTGTGTGTGTGTGTGTGTGTGCGTGTGTGTGTGTGTGTGTGTGTCGTCCCGCTTGGGAAGCGTAACGTTGCCCCCTAACGGCGCCAAACAGGAGGCTTCCGAAGGCCCGGTGACCTATGACCTTCAGCTGTGAGGATGAGAGAGAGATCCTGCTGCCCTGACATGGTGGCTTAGTGGAAGGATGTAAGAAAAACCCGTCTGGGTCCAGTCGGTACAATACGAGTCACGTTTAAAATCCACCTAAAGGTACCTAAATGTTGGTAAATGTCAATAAAAACTTTTTACTAGTTACACAAAAGTATCGCGATCAAAAAGTTGCATCGAGTCATTCCAAACAAGTCAAGTCTAAAACAAAATGTAACACAATTAATTATTATCTCTCATCCTATTGTCTCTTTTCCTAACTTCACATAAAGTAATGTGACGCGCTGTGTTTAGCTAACGTATATTTCCGGAGCGTAATGTGTAAATGTGCCACCTTAGGTTTATTTTAAATAGAGTATTATTATGATTCTCAGTCTGTTTCTAACCTGAATTCAATCACATAATGTGAAATATGTACAAATAAATAATAACGGGATAATGCCCAACGAGATGTTCATTATCGGTAAGTAATGCATGAGAGGGAAGTGCATTAATTGCTGATAATGGACTCCTTAAAAGTCATTATCCTGCTCATATATATTTTTATGCGTTTTTAAACCAAAATAAAAAATTCCCAAGCGTAACTCTGTTCCCGTGGCAACGCTTTAGGATTTTTTAATCCCTGGATCGAGCGTTACCCTCCTTTAAGGTTCTCATGCAATGGAAACATGGTTCACTGCTTTAGTAAATAACAATATTACTAATAATGCATTTTATTTACGAAGCACTTTTTATTAAAAAATGCTAAATAGGAGCTAACGCTATGCTAGCAAGATTCAGTCAAATCACACGGTAAATTGTATCACATGCTTATAATTTCACATAATATTGTGTATTCATCATCATGACGTCACACTGTTAGCCCACGTATTGTTTTAGATTCTACTTTTTACCCATGAGCGTCACATCATCGATCTGAGAGGAAGCCGTGTTTCTTTCATTCATTCATTGGTTCCCGTTAAGCAGCCAGTTGCTCGGAGACATTGACTTATTGCTCCCCAGGTGAAAACAATTGATTACGTCCTCGCAGGGAAACTAAAGACCAGCTGCTTCTTTCTTTCACCCACACAACGGCTGTCTTCCTCTCCTCGTCTCTCCTTTCTGTTCCTCTGCATACATACAGTAGATAAACACAACTTCTCATTGTTTACCACCGTGTGTGTTTCCTCAATAAGCTTAGGGAGGTCATGATACCACAAATGTAGTCGGCGATATTAATACCAGGGAAATTTCATGTTCTTTATACCGAATTTGATACGACGGAAATACAACTAAAACACCTGGAGCTAGTGTTAGCATAGCATAAATCATAACTCCCTTTCTAATACCTGGTTTAATATTTTATTTCAACAACTGTATTTTATTTACCTTTACCTTCGGTTAATTCCTACTGAGCAGCACTCGAACGCTTCGCGTTGAAACTCCACCCGGCCTTGGTTTACGTTAGCTACCCGCCAGTTCCCAACGGCTAACGTTAGCTAGCGCTCCTCCTGCCGACGTCTATCCAGATGTGTTGTTCAGGATGCGGCGTCATCAGCGAAAGACGGATAGATCGGTAGAGAGTGCGACCTTTAGCGGTTTGCTCTTAAGTATCATCACATATAGCAATTTAGATAGTTTATTATCGTTAAACCGTCGTAGCTAAGGAGCTAAAGACATTTAAAGTATGAACCAAGATGTAATCCAGCGTTTCAATTATCATATAAACAGGAGTTTTAGTTTAGTGTCATCATAGCGCAGTTTTTAGACCCTGGGGGTGCATGTTGGTGCTCTAGGGGGTACATGTGATTTTTCGAAATATATTTAAAATGAATTTCCATAAAAAAAAATCTTTAAAAAATATTCAATAAATTAAAATTAAATGTAATTTTATAAACTTAATTTAATATATTCTATTCTAAATCAGAGACTGATGACTCAGCGCTTTATTACTTTAAATATTACATATTTTTTCAAACCCAAAATGCGATGCGTCGGTTAGGGGTACACGGATAAAAACATATTTCACAGGGTGTACGTCACTGAAATAAGGTTCCAGATACATTTACCTAAATGAAGACCAAACCTGGCAACCTCTCATCGTGAAATACCTCGGCGTCTGGGGGCGAGTACATCTCCCTCCAGCGCAGTCGGACACGGGGAAGGCCACCCGCTCTGCGGCAGCGTTGTACGTGGTCTCACGATCAGGAAGCCAAAGGTCAGAGGTCAGATAAATAGTTTTCAGGAAGGGCCTCCTCCCGAGAGAGAGAGAGAGAGAGAGAGAGAGAGAGAGAGAGAGACTTTTTAGATGAGAAACTTGAAACTGGATGTGAAATCAGCCCCTGTCTCCTCTTGAAGCAGCCTGAATGAGTTTTGTATATGAGACAATAAACGTTAATACGTCCCTCTGTAATTAAAGCTTCGGCTAAATGTCGTCGTATAAGGACGGGAAGAAAAAAAGAGTCCAATAAATGAAAAATCCCGCCTCACAATATGTCTTTTCTCTCTCTACGCATATTGGAATTGCTTTGAAGCGTGAGAAGTATAATACCGCTGGAACCCGGGGAAAAGCTCGACTTTGAGAACACATTTATTTTACATTACCAATAAGCTCCCCTCGGCGTGATTCATTCTCCCCGCCGCCGCCGCCGCCGCCGCCGCCGAGGGTTTTGCATTAACCGGGTGCCGCCGCGGACGGAGCGGGCGGCCTCCCCTCGCAACGCAAACCGCATCAGACTCGGGCGACAATCCCATTTCCGAAAGCCATGTGAAATGGATCCGTCAACACAAAACGAACGGGAGGGGGGAGGGGGAGGGGGGGGGAGATGTGCGGAGGGATAAAAGATGGATTAAGGTTGTGTTTCAGATTGAGCGGTTTGCATGCGTGTGTTTAACGTGTGTGTGTTTAGTGTAACCGGTAAGCTGAGAGATGTTTACGGGTTGGTTTCTTTCCCCCCGCAGCCCGCCGTTCTCCCCGTGTCTCGGAGGTGGAAAGCCTCCTTACCCAACATACTTATCCGTGTGTGTGTGTGTGTGTGTGTGTGTGTGTGTGTGTGTGTGTGTGTGTGTGTGTGTGTGTTACATGTGATAATGACAGCTGTAATGCCTCTCTGATATCTACTCAGCTCTGGGACTTCAGTTGCATGTTTGTGTCTGTTTGTGTGTGAAGGTGTGTGTGTGTGTGTGTGTGTGTGTGTGTGTGTGTGTGTGTGTGTGTGTGTACGAGGGACCTGGAACATGCTCTCTGGATCGACGCGCTTTAAACGGTCTTTGTGTGAACGCAGCAAACGGGATAATCCATAGTGTGTGTTTTTGTGTGTGTGTGTGTGTGTGTGAGAGAGAGAGAGAGAGTGTGTGTGTGTGTGTGTGTGAGAGAGAGAGTGTGTGTGTGTGTGTGCAGGGGGAACACTGTGTGATAGGACAGGTGTTGGGGATGAGATCTCCAATTATCACACTTTAATACCTTTTTTTCCTCTTCACACATAAACACACACCTCAGAGTGGAGTGTGTGTATATGAGTGTGTGTGTGTGTGTGTGTGTATGTGTGTGATAGTCCCATTCTTTGTGTCCTGTACGTGTTGGTCGGTCAATAAACAGAACGATTGGTCTAATAATTGCCAAATAATATTTAACTGTAATATATAAATAACACTTCTTACGTCGATTTTCAAGAGCATGACATGTCTTCTTCTTAAAACTTCTTCTTCTTCTTCTTCTCCTTCTTCTCCATCTTCTTCTTTTTCTCCATTTCTGCCGACTATCTCGACTTGTCCCTTGAGTTCCAAGCGGTCTGCAGGAAGATTCTGCTGTGTTGCATGATGGGAAATGTAGGATCTATAATTTTGGAAACAATCTCGACCTCCGCAGCTTCTGAAGCCCTGAGCGTTAAACTACATTAATGGCGTCTCACGTTCAAGTAAAACCGATGGAGGACGTGTGCAGAGAGACTGAAATACAATCTCTTTATAAAACACAAGTGAAAAGAAAAGTCTAATCATGGCTGTTTTTAAGACACCGACTTTTGCACTGATAAACACATGCATACAGCGTTCCTGTCGTCTTATCCCCCCCCCCCCCCCCCCCTCCCTCCTTTGATCGTTCTGTATCTGCTGCATCATCGAGGTGCCAGGCCGCACAATGACATCATCTAACGAAGAGCGTGTGGGATGACTGACATTATCCTCGGCCCGTCAATCATCATCGCCACCCTCTAGGAAAGCGTGTGTTTATCTGCAGCTGTGACTGACTGAGGGACAGGTGTGTGTATGTGTGTGTGTACGTGTGTGTGTGTGTGTTTTTGTGACGGCATGCTTTGAACATACACACGTCTGTTTTCTCTTTCATGTTTGCGTGGACTGTTTATTTTTAACCAAACCCAAAGTCAATCTCAACCAGGCGGCAACCCTCTGGTACGGAAAAGAAACCTGCATTCTCCCTAATGGCCACCGGGGGGCGACTCTGCCGGTTGCAAAAAGAAGTCTGAATGTATGGAAGTCTATGAGAACATGACTTGATTTATTACAACAGTAAATATTAAGAACATGAGTTTATGGTCTCAACTACTCGCTCTTACAGCCAGATGTTCATTTAGTAAGTTATGGTCAGATTTAATGTAACATAGACATAAAGCATGTTCTGCTTTAGGGCGTCTTACGACTTTAACCCTTTCACAGTGTGCTATCAGTTTATGAAAGTTAACTAACATTTAGGTCACCTAAAAATAGCTTATTCAGCATTCGCCTGCACTTAGCTCCGCCTTCTCGTGTATTTTCTGTTTCCAAAAAACCAAGATGGCGACGACCAAAAAACAAGATGGCTAACTTTTATCATCTTCAAATTGCAGAAGGAGATGGTGGAGCTTCGTTGGTTTTGCAAATATGAAAGAGATTATATTTGTCAGTAGCGCCAAATTTCTTTCACCGTAGACAATGTTTTTACACAAATATGTTTTATTGATTATTTTATTTTATGTTTCATTTACACATTAAGGAAACACGAATAAGAGAAGATTCATATTTTTTATTTTTTTATCCACTTAAAATGTTTTCCTTTAATTAAATCTAATTAGATTGGCAGACGCTTTTGTCAAAAGTGACTTTTCTAAAGGAACCTTTTTAATATTCTTTGCATTATTTAAAATACGTATTTTATGTGTTCCTTATTTCTCTATAAAATAAGCATTAACAAAAAGAGGAAAAATGCATTTAAAGGCAATAATCTAAAACGCCAGGTGAACTGTTGAGTAATAAATTAGTATTTTTTAACAATAACAAATAATTTGATCATAATTAATACATTTTCCAGGTTTTTGTCCATGTTTTGTACCTAAACCGAGACAGTTTCAACACATAAATTCTCTACATATATCCTAATCATTATTTTAATGTATTTTCTTTCAGAGAACGGTCGGACAGCAGAGGCGTCGTTCGTCTCTCTACACTCAGCCGACTGAAACAGAAGCGCATTATTCAGTATTACCTGCTCTGTTGCCCTAATTTGAAATTTTTCATCCGGCTTTGCTTGCAGGATTAATATTTCTGCACGTTGATTGAGCTGCGTTGGTGAGCAGCGCCGTAAACGTCTTTGTGAACGTGTTTTCTAAAGTCTTAAAAAGTCTTTAAAACGATGCATTCTCTAACTAGTTTTAGTAATAAAAGGTAATAAAATGCCTCTAACTTGAAGTAATGTGGTGATTTTCTCTTAATTTCTTTGCAGCTTTTGCTTCTCAAATATCTGATCATCAAAATACTTTTTTGCGTTTTTTTTACTGACATATTTGTCAAACATTGCACGATTCTAGTTACACCGACGGTCCCTGAACGGGGCCTTTGAAGCCCCGAAATGGAATTTACCCGAGTGCGTTCGTTCCTGCTCATGTGTGTGCAGTGTTTGTACAGTTTTGTATGTTTTTACAGAAAGTGCGAGTGTGTGTCGCGTGTGGCCCGTGTGTGTGTAGGTGTGTGTGTAGGTGTGTGTGTGTTATGGTTGGACGACCGTCACAGGCTCATGAGCTGGCCGTGATCCATACTGGTGCCTACAGTTCACACATGGAACAGTATGTATGTCCGCTTAAACATGCGTGTGTGTGTGTGTTCGCGTTGACCCATAATGTTGTTTTTTTGGTTTAGTTTCCTCCAGAATAACCGGGGAGGTGAAGCGAGAGCTGAGCCCCAGTTCAGAGGTTCACTGGCGGGGTGGCCGGACGTCCCCCAGGACCTGTGGCTCCGGGTCAGGAGAACGATCCGGTGTGTGTGTGTGTGTGTGTGTGTGTGTCTGTCTGTCTGTGTGTGTGTGTGTGTGTGTGTGTGTGTGTGTGTGTGTGTGTGTGTGTCACTGATTAGACCAACTAGCTGCTTATTGAACAACACAGACAGGCAGAAGAAGATTCATTATAGAGGTAGAGGAAAAAAACACAGACATATGCCTTAAATTGTTTCACCATAATCAAAAGACAATTCTTAGTTTGTATACGTAGACTTCTATTCTAAATTTTACTGTCGAAAGAACACAAATATATTTTAAAGATGGAAGAACTATAAACAGAATGAACTAAAAGGCATGCAAACAATAATCAGATATTAGAAGTGTGGTTATTTATTAACCGTGTTATTTAAAAAATACATCATGATAACAATCTAGAAACTCCTTATTCAGTTTAAGTTTATAAGGTCACAGATTCCCTGCCATACTCGTATTTTAAACCTAATTAATTTACCGAAATAGAGATAAAATGCACAAATGATGAAGATAACGATTAATAGCATTACGCTATTATCATTATAATTTATTATAAATATTTAAATTGCTGTGGTATCAGGACTGTAAATTATTTTGGTTAAGAAAAATGTGAAATAAAATAGATTTTGTATTTTTCTACAAACACGTCTTGGCCGAAGCTGAATCTGATCTGGTCAAAAGGGTTATTACGTCTTTCTTTTTTTAACACAAGTCTCATTTTCAGTGCAGATATTTTTGGTCTCCTTCCAGCAGAACAAACTCCGGCTCCATTTAGATTTTCCATGTCGGTTTCTTCAGGCTCTTAAATGCAAATGAGTCATTGTTGGTTTCATTAGTTCCACCTTTGCTGCTCCTGCTCGGGCTGAACGTCTCCTGTGAAGAAAAGTCTTCAGTTACACACCAAAACAAATCAAATTTAATTAATTAGTGTATTTTCATTGAAAAAAATGTATAAAGGGTCTAGAAAAATCCCACTGATATCATCATTTAATCAAGCGTGCAGTTCAAATAACATTTATTCACGGCAATCGGATCCTGAAGGGAAAGTAGCCCCAAAGAAAAGCAGAAATACTTTAAAAGATACTAGAAACTTTCATTGTGTGTGTATTTTGAACCTCAGCGGTCGTATTCCCTTTAAATAAAAGCAGCCTCTTATTTTACTGCAGCGGGGTGTGACGGTCTGCTGCTCTCAGGCCTGGTTCTGGTTCCCCCGGGCCTCCCTCCCCTCCAGTGGGACCAGCACAACCAGTTAAAAGAGTTTTAAAACTTCCTCACAATAACTTCGTACATGACGGTATCCCCGAAATGGACTCACGGTACTGCGAGATACTTTCAATTATATTTATAAAATCAATCATAAGTGAGGAACTGGCTGAACTTCATTCACAGGAGAAACTCTGGGATTTTCTAGTAGAAGTAGAAGAAAAAATGCTCAATATAAGCATCAAAATTGCACTTGAGTACTCGGTACTTTCACCGGCTAACGGAGTCTTAGTCCTGCTAACGGAGTCTTGGCCCGGCTAACGGAGTCTTGGCCCTGCTAACGTAGTCTGAGCCCGGCTAACGGAGTCTTAGTCCGGCTAACGGAGTCTTAGCCCTGCTAACGGAGTCTTAGCCCGGCTAACGGAGTCTTAGCCTGGTTAACGGAGTCTTAGCCCTGCTAATGGAGTCTTAGTCCGGCTAACAGAGTCTTAGCCCGGCTAACGGAGTCTTAGCCTGGTTAACGGAGTCTTAGCCCTGCTAATGGAGTCTTAGTCCGGCTAACGGAGTCTTAGCCCTGCTAACGGAGTCTTAGCCCGGCTAACGGAGTCTTAGCCTGGTTAACGGAGTCTTAGCCCTGCTAACTGAGTCTTAGCCCTGCTAATGGAGTCTTAGTCCGGCTAACAGAGTCTTAGCCCTGCTAACGGAGTCTTAGCCCGGCTAACGGAGTCTTAGCCTGGTTAACGGAGTCTTAGTCCGGCTAACAGAGTTTTGGCCCAGCTAACAGAGTCTTAGCCCGGCTAACGGAGTCTTAGCCCGGCTAACAGAGTCTTGGCCCGGCTAACAGGAAGCCCAGAAATACAGCTGGAGGCTCTGGGATGGAGAACCACTTGAACGGCAGACGCTTGTATAAAGGAGAACCTCTTTGAGTGGAGAACCTCGTTCAGAGGAGAACCTCCGGCCCGGTTCCACGGTTCCCCCACCGCGTGGAGACTCTGCTGCCTTTGATTGCGTGTTACCTCTCATTGTTCGAGTCCTCCCGGGCCTCATAATCCACCGCTCTGTGTTGTGTGTTTACATGTTTGTCTGTCTACATGGGTTTGTATCAGTGTGTGTGAGTGTGTGTGTGTGTGTGTGTGTGTGTGTGCGTGTGTGCGTGTGTGCGTGTGCGTGTGTGTGGAGTCCCTCGGTGGCTGCTCCCCTGCTGTAGACGCCTGTTCTGGCGATAGCATTGTCTCCATGTCCAAAGACCTGCCGGCTGCCCTATTCCACCACGTCTTTATCATGCTAATACAGAGGAAGGAGGAACGAGGGAGGAGGAGGAGGAGGAGGAGAGGAGGAGGAGAGGAGGGAGGGAACGATAGCTCCACAAACAGAGAGACGGGTGTAATCTTTTTCCTCTCTCTCTCCTCGTTCATTCTCGCCACCTCCTCTGTTCCTTCTATCCCCCTCTACTTCCCTTTCTTCTCGTTCCCCGGCACCCTCTTCATTTGCCGCTCCTCTTATCTTCCTCCTCTCCTCCCCCCATCCCCCTCCTCCTCCTCCTTTTTTTTTTTTTTTCTACACTTCTTTGATAATCCCTCCCGAAACATTGTCTTCATAATTACACACAACAATGATTCCCATCCTCGCGAGAGAAATGTGCCGGAGAATATTTTCACAGACGAGGACCGATGTGTAGAATTAATAACTTTGGGTCCCCCCTCGTACGAGGGTGTGTGTGTGTGTGTGGGTGTGTGTGTGTGTGTGTGTGTGTGTGTGTGTGTGTGTAGGGGGCGCACACGGTGTTGTTTTAACACGACTGTTACATTATGCATGCTGACAGCCCGCCTGTCCCCATTAAAGGCCCATCTTGTTTCCCCATTATATCTGCTCCTCTGTTAATAGAGCTCTTTGTGAGCCACTTCCCTTCATGCAGCCGCTTGTTACGACAGAAAGGTCAGCGCCGGTACAACCTGCCGCGCACCAGACACACACACACACACACACACACACACACACACACACCTACCCCCCCCCCCCCCCCCCCCCGAACGACGAGGACGCCATTGGTCCTCTCGGTACGAGAGAGGTGTGTTCTGCCTTCTTTGTTTGTCGCTTTTACATCTCTCTCTCTCTCTCTCTCTCTCTCTCTCTCTCTCCTTCGCTCTCTCTTTTTCTCCTGGTCGTTTTATTATACCAAAAACACGCAACTTATCACTTTATTTTAGGGTTAATAAATACTAAATAATGTTTATTCACTGGTTGGAACCAAAAAGGAGGCAATGAGGCTTCACTTCCTTACCACTGACCGGTTAGAGGTTAGGGTTAGAGGTTAGGAAGTTAGGGTTAGAGTTAGGAAGTTAGGGTGTTAGGGTTAGAGGTTAGGGTGTTGGGGTCAGAATTAGGGTGTTAGGGTTTTGGGGTTAAAGGTTAAGGTTAGAGGATAGGGTGTTGTGGTGATGGGGTGTTGGGGTTAGAGTTAGGGTGTTAGAGGTTGAGGTGTTGGGGTCATAGGTTAAGGTTAGAGTTAGGGTGTTGGGGTTAGAGTTAGGGTGAGATGAGGGTTGGGTGTTGGGGCTAGAGTTAGGGTTTTGGGGTTAAAGGTTAGAGTTAGGGTGTTGGGGTGTTGGAGGTTAGAGTTGGAGGTTCGGTTCGGTTGGGGGCGTGGCCTTTCAAAGAGGACCCCGAGAGACACTGGCACTATAGGGAGGCAGCATTTTAAAAGATAGGTAAGAAATAGTTTTAAAAAACCTTGAAATGAGTAAAACACAAATACAAAAAGGTGAAAACAACAAAGCAGCAGAGCGATCACCAGCGGGGCGGCTAGAGAGGAGACGCTGAGGGGACATCGGGGGTAAGAACTCATCTTCTCACGCCGGTCCAAACCGTTTGAAGCGAGCGGCTAACGTTATAAAAACGTAAAGCATCTCCAGAAGATGGCGGCTTTGAATCAACTCGTCTCGCCTCGTCATCTCCAAACTTTAAACCAGGGCGACCCATGAAAGATGCTGACAACGCAGATTAATTTGACGCGTCCATCTTGAACATATGCTAACGGCAGTTAGCTGAACATGAACGTTACTCAGGGACGTCGTCATCATCATTTCTTCTCTTGAAACCTCGACTCGTGTGTTAAGATCTGAGCGACTTCTCCCTCCTCCATCACCGGCATCCGTCACGTCGGGCCTATCTTTATTATTATTATTATTATTAAAGGTCCTTATTTTAGTACCCATAATCCTGCGGCTTCTCGGGCCACGTTTTCCATCCCAACTAGAATAAAAAGTGCGTGTGTGTCGATTCTATCCGCCTCGAATCCGCCGAGCGGTTTAACGTCCAGCCGCCACTTAGCGGAGCGACTTCATTATAATAACTGCATTCAAATAATATCCCTCTTCTTCTCCTTTTCCCTCCTTCTCTTTCTTCTCTCTTTGACCTCCCTGTCGCTCCTCCCCTCCTTCCCTCCTCCCTCCTCCCTCTCTCATCCGAGTGTGTGTGCCGGCCTCTGCCAGTGATCCACGGATGGTAATGGCCATTCCTGCTGCTCCCACAGCACACACCATTACTACTGGAACACCCAGACTGGGAGACGCAAAGAGGGGGGGAGGGGGGAGAGAGAGAGAGAGAAAAGAGAGAGAGAGAGAGAGAAGATTAAGGGAAAAAAGACGCACGATTTATTTGTTTTTCTTAAAAGTGTAATCGTGACATAGAGGCATGGCAGCGTGTGTGTATGGTCCATGGTTTTGTGTGTGTGTGTGTGTGTGTGTGTGTGTGTGGATCATTTCATGGTGCGGATTAGAGAGGGCCAGGTAGGATATCTTGTTTCCTGTGACCTGCTCATCGGGAGGTTTCCCACACTCATCACTTCACTCCATCACATCCCTCTTGCAGAGATATAAAACACATAGACACACACACACACACACACACACACACACACATATAAACACACACACACACACCGTTACGTCACACACTTCCCATACCTTTACATGCTGCCGAGCTGTAAATCAAACACCTTTCAGTCATGTCCTCTCACTTTCAGTCTATATCTGTGTGTGTGTGTGTGTGTGTGTGTGTGAGTGTGTGTGTGTGTGATGCTATAGTCCTGTCACAACTGAAAACTTGAGAGATGTGTGTGTGTGACTCACCGTGGGTTATGATAACAACCGTTTCTCCTGTCAACAGCCCGTAATGTCAGATTTACAGGGTTGCCCCCGGTAACCAGCCGAGGCCCGGCACGGCTGAGTGAGTCTACAGCATCTGTCAGAGCCGGAGAGGCCATCTATCACACACACACACACACACACACACACACACACACACACACAGATATAATCTAATTTGCCTTAAAACAAGGCGACAATGTCAGCGTGAGTTATTCACCCTCTCTCTCTTTCTTTTTCCTTCAGTTTCTTTATTTCTTTCTGAGAATACGAAGCGTTATCAAATAAAAACGACGCGGCCACTGGAAGCTTTTCCTGTACTAAAAAAACACAACTTCAAGTTTCCAAAACTTTATTCTGTAAAAAAAAATACATTATGAAAAAAAAAAGTTCCATGCGAAAAAAAGAAAAAAACACATTCAGACGCCGGAGAGCTATTTTCTATTTTCTATGTTCTTTTTCTCTTTTCTCTTTTCTCTTTTCTCTTTTCTCTTTTCTCTTTTCTCTTCTCTCTTTCCACCGGGCCGGCGTATTCTTTTGGGGGGATCTTTTTATTTATTATGGGAGTGCCGCGTTACAATCGGCAGCCGGCGTGACGGGGCAGCGAGCGGCAACTCCTTTTCCTGGCCTCCATGCAAGAGTTCAAAAAAAGGGAGATCACGGCGGAAGGAGGGTCAGGAAGTAAGAAGAGAGAGAGAGAGAGAGAGAGAGAGAGAACCCAAACGCCAACGACGCTACACAGAAACTTTAATCTAACTCATTCAAGAGGTCAAGAGGTCAACAACACTGAGACACACAGGGTTTAAATACACTACACAGGTGATTGGACCCAGGTGATTGGATGGAGGTGATTGGACGGAGGTGGAATCCATCATCAGTATCTGAGTATCGGTCCTCGCCGTTCAGCTTCCGGTCCTCGTCTCTCGGAGGAAACTCAAACCAAACCGACTGTCTCTGCCCTTCGTCTCCATTAACGAGATCAAAGCCTCGATTTAACAGTTTAAAAATAAAAATAAATGCTCCTCGCCGTTGAAAACCCGGAGGACATGGCGGCGTTCGGAGGTTCTGTTCTTATCGCGCCGCTTCCGATCCGATCCGGATCGACTGTTTTCATTCTTATCCTAATCGAGCATTTCACGCAGCGACGCCTCCTTCCTGAGAGGAGGCGTGACCGCCGAGCGCCGCGTTCTCGGGCCGCCGCACGGCTTCACCGCGCTTCCTTCTGGCTTCCTTCTGGCTTCCTTCTGGCTTCCTTCTGGCTTCCTTCTGGCTTCCTTCTGGTTTCCTTCTGGTTTCCTTTTTCTTCTTCTCTTTTTGTACTTTCACTGATGTTGAAACCGCGGCACTCGCCTGCTTCTCCCAAATCTTTAAACACACACTCAGTAAAAGTAAGAGTCAAACACAAGTTTAAAAAAAAGGGGCGCAGGATGGAGCAGGGTGGAGCACCTGTCTGTCTCCCTGTCTGTCTCCCTGTCTGTCTCCCTGTCTGTCTGTCTGTCTGTCTCCCTGTCTGTCTGTCTGTCTTCCTCTAGCTGCTGAGCACTTATTAAAACAGCCATGTTTGTTGTTGATGTTCATAATGATGATGGGGGGGGGGGTCTTTGTAGGGAGGCCTTAGAGCTCCTTCACTGAGTCGGCCATGAGGGGCGTCACTGTTGGATTGTTAAAAGCTTTAATTGTCCTTTAATTATGTTCGTAACCCCCCCCCCACACACACACACGCACACACACACACACACACACACACGCACACACACACACACACACCGCGCTGCTCCTCAGACATGGTACAACCAGGAAGTCCAAATCCACCTGAGATCCTCTACAGAAAGACCAGGAGGCAGGTGAGGAGCACACACACCCACACACACACACACACCCACACACACACACGCATACACACACACACACACACACACACACACACACACATATTTATTTATGTTTCATGATGTGAGGAGGACTCCAAATGTTCCCATGCTGCTCACTCACACACACACACACACACACACACACACATACAGACACAGACACACACAGACACACACACACACACACACACACACACACACACACACACACACACACACAGCATGACTTTAATTAAAGCTGACAGAGAGACCACGGATATGAAATAGGAGCATAATGGACCCTGTGTACTCTGGGCATTTGACCACTAATTAAATATCAATTGTTGTAAGTTAGCTAGTTATATATATATATATATATATATATATATATATATATATATATATATATATATATATTTATATATATATATATAACTAGCTAACTTACAAAAAAAATATATATATATAAATATATATAGTATGTGAGTAAAGATCTGTGGGAAACCGCATTCAAATGTTTATTTTGAAGACTCGGTCCGTCTGTGTTGGACATTTCAAAGTGAAACGCATCAATCTGATGAACTTGGAGGGCCGAACGGAGACGAAAACACAAAGTTACAGAAAACATGAACGCACCGCTGATTGAAACCCATCAGCACAGGCCGATAACGTCAATATACGATCTAGAATCTGCTCCATTGCAGCCTCTAAAAGTCCCCAAAAAGTCCCGGTGAGTGGGGTCCGGCCTTCCCGGAGGAACCTCACGGTGATTGTGCGCTGCAGTCGCCACCTGTGTGTGTGTGTGTGTGTGTGTGTGTGTGTGTGCGTGTGTGTGTGTGTGTCATCACGTGTTATGTTAGTCACTGCCCCTCCGACAGCTCATGTCAATAGGTGGGTGATACAGCTGTCATCGTATTGTGGTGTGAATGAGCTTGGCTCGACTGTGTGAGTCTGTGTATTTGCTCTGTGTGTGTGTGTGTGTGTGTGTGTGTGTGTGTGTGTGTGTGTGTGTGTGTGTGTGTGTGTGTGTGTGCGTGCAGTCCCAGACGGAAGCCCAGAGGACAGATGGTGAGTTCAGACGCAGACTGACACACCGTAACCAAGCGATTACACACTCGATGACTCCCCCCGAAGAGAGGGAGGGGGAGAGAGAGAGAGAGAGAGAGAGAGAGAGAGAGAGAGAGGAGTAAAGAGAGGGTGGGAGCGGATCAATGGACGAGATGTGCGGGGGAGAGACGAGGGGAAATGTCGAGGGTGTCAAGTTTGTCATTTGCAAAGACAAAATGTGTAGATAAAAAGAAAAAGAAGGGGGGATTAATGAGGAGTGAGAGTGGAGAACAAGGTGAAGTGAAAGAGGGGAGGAGAGAGGTGGTGCACAGAGTGAGGAAGAGGGGGAGTAGTAAAAGGACGGATAGAAAGACGGAGGTCTTCGGGGACGCCGGATTACACGATAGCCAATTAGAGCGCAGGATGTTGGCGGCTCCCCCGATGAAAGCGATACGTGATTGGCTCGCCGAGCGCTCACACACACACACACACACACACACACACACACACACACACACACACACACACACACACACACACACACAGACACACACAGATTAGACGAGCTAATCGGGGGCCGGCGGCGAGTCTTTCTTTCTTTTCTTTTTTCTTTCTTCCTCCTTTTCTTTTCTTTTTTTTTGCGGGGGGGGGGGGGGGGGTTATATTTCTACGCTGTGCAGATGTGAGCAAACACACCAGATTATTGAAGATGGATTCCAAACCTGCGTCCACATGGAGCCCTGTTTACAGGGGCGAAACACACACACACACACACACACACACACACACACACACACACACACACACACACACACACACACACACAGGTCAGGTCAAACGGGATCATGGGAAACCTTTCCTGTGGCCCTTCTCACCTTCTTCATCTCAGAGCGTCTCAAAAACATCCCAGACATCGGTGCTCTCTGCCCTCCTCCTCTTCCTCCTCGTCTTCCTCCTCGTCTTCCTCCTCATCCTCTTCTTCCTCTTCCTCCCCCTCTAACTGCAGACAACCTTTCCCAAGTCAATCTCTATCACCTCTAAACTTCCACATCTTACTTACATTGAGGCAATTAAATACATTTGTATATACACAAGTAATACCATACACAAGTATCACTATACACAAGTATTACTACACACAAGTATTACTATAAACAAGTATCAATATTCACAAGTATTACGAGATTGTTTGAGCATGAACGTATTAAGTCGTGTTCTTCTGGTTTAAAGAACCTTCACTTTGCTTTATTTTAACATAATAGTGTCATTTATATGCATTTATATAACTTTATTCTTATTGTAGACGTGCGTTGCGCGTTTAATTTTAAAATCCGATAAATCCCAAAGATAGCTGATTTTAAACCTTTGTGTTTTCTGGGTTCTTCTTTAAACAAATAATAAATGAATGCAGCTCTGACTCGTATGTTTTGCACTCGGCACTACACCACCACGTTTTACACTTTACAGCGACACGTTCCCCAAACAAAAAAAACCCGAAATGTTTCACTTTACAGTTTTTATTCCATACATTTGTGACTTTAATCTGAGAAAATATCATTTTTTGTTTCAGCATTTCATCAATTTAGTTTATTCTTCCATAACAAACCTCTCTCTCTCTCTCTCTCTCTCTCTCTCTCTCTCTATATATATATATATATGGTTCTTCTCTCTATAAATGGACCTGGTGCACGTGGTCGTAATGACACGTGTGTGAGAGCATCAGCAGCGTAACACCCTGTGGGGCCGTAACGAGAGGCCCGGCCGTCTTTCATGCGGCTGCCGATCCATCGTGGAACTTCCAATCCGCCCCGTGACGACGTCTGGAGACGAGATATTAACAGATTGAGGGATTATGAAGATAGCGCTTATTAAAGAGGAGTCCTCATCATCTCTCTGTCATTCTAGTTAATCATCACTAAACGGACTCATTAAAGTCCTCTAAAATGTTTCCCTTCAAACTCTCTGCGTCTTTGATGGGCCTGCCACACACACACACTCTCTCACACACACACACACACACACACACATACACACACACACACACACACACACACTCAGAGACACACTGCGCTGACCCAGTCTATTGAAAAGACTTTGATCAAATGTAATTTATCAACTTTCTAATGCGACTAAAACTTATGTTGCAGTCCAATGTGTGTATATATCTATATATACATATTTTTTATATATGTATATATATTTATATTATATATATATATATATATACACATATAGTCTTCAAAATTTATATTTAAACAAATATACATAGACATATATATTTGTATTTATATATATAAATATATATATACATACATACATACACATATACAGTATATATACATATATATCTTTTTTATATATATATTAAGATATATATATATAACAAATATAAATATACACATATATATTGTATTTTTGTTGTTGTATTTTTCTTTTTATATGTTTATTTAAAACAAATATATATATATTGTAAAATATGTATACACACATATATATACATAAATATTCTATTTTATATATATTTTATTTTTATATATATTTAATTATATATATATACATATTTATATATATATATATATATATAAATATATATATACATACATACACATATACAGTATATATACATATATATCTTTTTTTATATATATTAAAATATATATATAACAAATATAAATATACACATATATATTGTATTTTTGTTGTTGTATTTTTCTTTTTATATGTTTATTTAAAACAAATATATATATATATATATATATTGTAAAATATGTATACACGTATATATATATGTATATATATACATATATATATATATATATATATATATACATAAATATTCTATTTTATATATATTTTATTTTTATATATATATATATATAATTATATATATATACATATTTATATATATATATATAGCTGCCATAATCCCAAATAAACTCCAGACTGAGGTCTCTGGACCGCTCTGAGTGAGGATGGACGGCCGTGGCGCTGCAGGCCTCCGAGGTTCAGAGACGTCTCGATGACTTTATCGATCTCCGGACGCCCCCCGGTTGGCATGACGACGTAAGTTGAGAGTGACGTTACCCCCCGAGTCGTAGAGCTCGAATCAAGTCCATTAAACTGTTTCTTAAAAAAACATATCGGAGGCCTCTTGTCTCCTCGTTTCCTTTCCTCCGACCTTCACCCCCTACACTCTCCTCACCCGCCGCCGTAATAGATTTAGCCGCTCCGCCCGGCGGAGAGACGGAGAGAGAGAACCGTCGACTCGTCCTCCGTTTAACCCGCTGCGACCTCGCCGCCGTCGACTCGCCGCTGGAACTCATCTCCGTGTTTCCTCGCCAATCGGAAAAAGCTATCATCTCGCTAATCTCGGGCTTTTCAATTCGCCGGGGGGGACGATGGCGGAGGATGAGGAGGAGGAGGAGGTGGAGGAGGAGGAGGTGGAGGAGGGTGTGGTGATGGTGGTGGTGGAGGAATCAGACCAATCCCGGCTCTCGGAGATGATCTGTTAGCCTAGCGTAAATGTTTATAACACGGGGCAATCTCCAGGGTTTACACACACACACACACACACACACACACACACACTCTCACACACACACACACACACACTCACACACACTCTCCTCTCCCGGGCATTTATGTGGATGTGAAAGCTGTTATTGGGCAGGTCATTGGAGTGGAACTGTCAGATAATAGGCTAGTTACCGTGGCAGCGCATGAATGAGGGATGGAGCGGAGGAGAGGAAGACAGAGGGAAGAGAAAACGCTCAACTCGCCCCTTAATCAGACGGTAAACTGGAAATATGGGCGAGTTTAGACCCCCCGCTGAAACGGATAGAGGAGGGGGGGGAGGGGAGGAGGGGAGAGGGGGGGGGGGGCAGAGAGAGAAAAAGTAAGTGAGTGAGTGAGAGAAGATAGAAGGAGGAGGAGAGAAGAAATGTGACGGGGCATGGAGCAGAGAGGAAGACACACGGGAGTGTGTGTGTGTGTGTGTGTGTGTGTGTGTGTGTGTGTGTGTGTGTGTGTGTGTACCATTCCCAGGGAGCCCAGGTGTTTATTTCTCTATTTGTAAACGCCGGCTTCATTACCCAGAGTTCACCGGGAGCCGGCTGCATCAAGGTCACGCTAATCATCCGGCCAATGGGAAGCGAGGCGGGAGAGAGGGAGCGCGCATGTTGTAATGGATCCTCTTTGCTGCTCCTTGCCCCCCCCCCCCCTTCATCCCTTGTAAGCCATTTCCTCCACCCTCCTCCTCCTCCACCTCCCCTCGCTCGGCGGTCCACGGGGAACCCGTCTCCCACTTCCTCTGTGACACTGTGTGTGTACGTCGCCACCGACACCACACACACACACACACACACACACACACTTGTTTATGCCGGTGAGAGCCTTAAGGAAACAATCTGTTTGTGCGTTAGCGTCGAGGTCGGCGTTTTACGCCAAAAGACGAGGCCTCCGCCGGCTTCAACTTCGAGCGTCTCGTCTCAGTCGTTGGACGAGCCATCAAACTTTCCTTTTTCCTCAAGCTCAGCAGAACTTATTCTCTCCTTCAAGCACATTTATTAATATTCATTTAAAGACGATATTCTTGTTTCCATCTCTTTGCTCTGGTTTATTCAACAACATTTATGTAACAACATTCCTGTAGGAGTACATTTACACACACAAGGTTTATACAATAAGGACGCTCCATGTAAACGTGTCGTCCGGGAGAGAGGCGTGTCTTCTCCTGGACACGGAACATTGTGGGCGTGGCCTCTGGGGTGTGAACCGGATACATCGGGAGATGAGACGACCACACCGGATTGCAGTACGTTACTACAGACACCCTCACCACCACCCAAAAAAAACTCCTGCATCACCTGTGTGTCCTCTGACCTCTGATCTCTGACCTCTGACCTCGGCGGCGTCGACCTCACCGACCTCCAACGAGACGAACTGGACGCACAAACACGCCCGAGCTAAAAAAAATAACTCTCTAAAACAAACTCACCGGGATCATGTGTCTCGAACATTATGTGTGTGTGAAGGTGTGTGTGTCACTCATCTTACCACACACACACACACACACACACACAACGAGGTATTGTAATAATCACAGATTCTTTTGATGTCCCGGACTTATTTGGGGGGGGAAAGGCGTCTCAACAGGAGCTGTTCTCCAAACTGCTAATCTCTCAAAGGTAGTGAAGAGGAGGAGGAGGAGGAGGAGGAGGAGGAGGAGGAGGAGGAGGAGGAGGAAGAAATAAATGAGTAGAGCTGAGGAAGGGAATGGAGAAAAGGGAGAAGGAGGAAGAGGAGGAGGAGGAAGAGGAGAGAGAAGTGAGGAGATCAGTGAGAAGGAGGAGGAGGAGAGAGAGGAGGGCAGAAATGGGAAAATGAATGAGAGGAAAAGTCATAAGAACTCTTGCTTTTGAACTTGAAGAGCTTAATTTGAAATGTCAGGGCTAACTCTCCTCCCCCTTCCCCCCCTCCCCCCCCCCCCCCATTTCCCCCCATCAGCCTCCCGCCTGCCTCCCTCCTCCCGCCGCACGCCCTCCCCTCTCCTCAGGAGTCCCTGTTGTGCAGTAGTGTGGATTAAAATAATTAAACAGGCTCTGTTTTAATTAAGACAATAAAGCCGGGGGTCTCTAGGTAGGACCTGAGAGAGATTGAGAGAGAGAGAGAGAGAGGGGGAGGGAGGGAGGGAGGGAGGGAGGGATGATAAAGTGGTCTAACGAGAGAGTCGGGACGATAGGAGTTACAGAGGGAGATCCATTATCTCCATTACTTATCTACCTTGTCTATTTCTATAGGCAACAGATTGTGTTATCACCTCCTCTGTAAGAATGTGTGTGTGTGTGTGTGTGTGTGTGTGTGTGTGTGTGTGTGTGTGTGTGTGTGTGTGTGTGTGTGTGTGTGTGTGTGTGTGTGTGTGTGTAATGAATGAGGCCTGCATGTATAAATGCATTTATATTGCTCTCCCCTTCCGGAGCAGCCATGTTTATGTGTGTGTGTGTGTGTGTGTGTGTGTGTGTGTGTGTGTGTGTGTGTGTGTGTGTGTGTGTGTACCCATTTTTATTCCGTCTCCGCCCGGCTAATGAAATATTTATTTATTTCTCAGAGCGGGGGGGGACCTCAAATGAAATGTCATATCTCATTGTGTCTCCCCGAGACGAGGCGACCGCACGACGAAGAGGAAGACGAGTTATACCGACGGAGGATTCAGAGGGGAGTGATTACAGGAGGGAGGGGGAGGGGCCACGGAGAGTGGGAAGGAGGGGTGAGGTGTGTGTGTGTGTGTGTGTGTGGGGGGGGCAAGCAGAGTAATTCATCTCCCTTCAGGTATCGGCGTGTGTGTCATGGTGCTTCTCCGTGACATCATCAGCCCGCGGTTATGAGCTCCAGACGTTGAACTCTGACTGTTGTGACGGCTGTTTGCTGTGGTACACGCACACACACACACACACACACACACACACAAACACACACTCTGAAGTGAGCGACAACAGTGTTTTTAACAGCCCATCTAGACATACCAGAGGGACCAGCTTATCTAGTGGTAGCTGTTATCGTTGCACAGAGAACACACACACACACACACACACACACTCTCTCTCACACACACACACACACACACACACACACTCACACTCACACTGGGCTTCGCCACCAACTCGTAGGAGATTAGAAATTCTTAATCTCCTACTTGCGCTGCACAAACACACCGTGTGTGTGTGCAGCCCGTCCACCTGCAGTGCTTGTCTGTGGCCCTAAACGGGGCCCGGGTGGGATGGCTCTTTGTTTTTAATAAGTCGTAACGCGCTCTTCATCAAATGTGCGTTTATACTTTTTGACCCGCACGTCAGTTGCCATAGAGACGCCGTGTGAGGCTCTGGTATAGTGGCAGATCACCTGTCAATCACATTAAGCCCCGCCCCTAAAGCGTCCCCTGCTTTACGGTCTGTGTGACTCTAAATGACCATAAAGTACTAAATGATGACATCATGATGTATAGAAGAAGACTTGAAACTATAGACTGAGACGTAAACTCATGTTTACAATGTTTACTGAGGGAATACATCAAGAGAAGTTGAGTCACTATATAGACTTCTAGGGGAGTCGCCCCCTGGTGGTCAGGAGAGAGAATGCAGCTTTAACACATGAAGCATAGACTTCTATACAACCAGAGGAGTCGCCCATTGGTGGTAAGTAGAGAGAATGCAGCTTTAACACATGAGCATAGACTTCTATACAACCAGAGAAGTCACCCCCTGGTGGTAAGTAGAGAGAATGCAGCTTTAATACATGACGCATAAACTTCTATACAACCAGAGAAGTCACCCCCTGGTGGTAAGTAGAGAGAATGCAGCTTTAATACATGACGCATAGACTTCTATACAACCAGATGAGTCACCCCCTGCTGGTCAGGAGAGAGAATGCAGCTATAACACATGACGCATAGACTTCTATACAACCAGATGAGTATTTTTTCCTCATGGTGGTGATCCCCTGACTTCCTCTCTGGCGCCACCCTGAGGTTGATATTGGTGGTTTTGATCGAAACGTCTTTTGGACGTTCAGGATGAATCATAAATACAACTTCCAAGTTGTCAAATATTCATCTGGTTCAATATTTTGATATTTCACCAAATACCTACGAAAAACTAACGGCGTTCCGATCCGCTGTGACGTGTGTTTATAATAGCGTGAATAAAGACGAGCTCGTTGGGTTTAGTCCAATCAGATCGCGTCTAATCAAACAGCCTCTCAGAGCCTAGCGCCTATATCATTTAACCTTTCCCCGACTTCCTGGACAGAACTCGCCCGTCTTGTGGTGGAGAACCGACCCGGTTGATGTCCCCCTCGCTCCGTGGCGCCGCCAGGAGCTCCTCCGGCGTTACACCTGCTAGACGTCAGCGCGGCGCGACGGGGGTCGCGGGGTCTCGGGAGGAGAGTCTCCGTTCCCACGGGAGTTTGTTAACGTGACCGCATCCTCTCCCCGAAGCCCCCTTTCCTTCCTTCCTTCTTCCTTTCTTTTCTTTTTTCTCACGACCTCGACGCGGCGTCTGCCCCGCAGGTGCAAAAACACGCCCCGATTTAAAACCAACAAACAAACTGTGAAAACAAACGCGATGGGGCCTAATGACGGGACAGCTGCGCTCCGCTCAACAGGGATCCCCCCATTAGTTAACGGCTTCTTTACGACTTTCCCTCAAGGAGTTAATGTGTCGGGGAGAGAGAGAGGGAGAGAGAGAGAGAGAGAGAGAGAGAGAGAGGCAACAGCTCGCCGTTCAGCCTCCATCTGGTTTGAAGAAGGGCGTCAAATCAATTTGTTCCTTTTTTGTTGTTGTTTATGTCGAAGCTAAAAGGCGTAAAGATACGTGCATGAAGGTATTTCTTTAGCTCTGCAGCGGGAAAAAAAAAAAGACTTATTGACAACGACGAAGACTCCGGGCAACGGCGGAACGCGAAGAAGCGATCCGCGGCGCCGATCGGGACGCCGGTGTCGAACAGAAAAAAAATAATTTAAAAAAAGGTTGGACTCCTTCTGCGGCGGCCCAGAAGGAGTCCAACCTTTTTTTAAATTATTTTTTCTTTTAGGGCCGTTAATATTTCATCCCTGGGTTCGCCAATAAAATACCGGGCGAAAACTCCCAAGTCTGAAATGAATTTTTTTTTTTGCGGGCCGAGAATATTGCTGCGCCGCGGGGGCGAAAGATGAGACCGGTCGAAACCGGTCCAATATTCAATAACAGAATCCCATCATCCGCCCCCGCCGCTGGGCCCGGGCCCTGAAGACGATGTCAGTCAGGCTCCCGACACTTCCTGGAGTTCAAGAAATAATTAGCAGAGAGGTGACGTCTCCGGGTTCTCGTGCGCTGAGGACGGCTTACTCGTAGACTTCATGAGCGAAGAGGAGCGCGGGATGTCCGTACGGTCGGCTCAAATAGAAACGGAAAAAAGTGATGAAACTAAAATTGAGCCGGCCGATACGTAAAGGAACAATAATACTCGCCCAATTTCAAAAAATAAAAACTCCCGAGGACCTCGCTCTGTTGTTTTCTCGTAGGATGCACGGATGATTGAAGGTAGAACGCCCACTGAGCGTCCACCTCGAACCAACCTGCCGAAATCAATCAATCAATCAATAATCATCTAACGAGTCAATAACAACATTGACAGCGAGCATTCTGCGTGAGTCGGCCTACTTTCCCTTCGGATACCCTCAGTACAATACTTTTTCTCTTCTACTTCATGTAGTCACAGTATTTTTATTTCCACTTCAAGCCACCGTAAAAACGTACATTTGTGTTGACTCCGGCGCCCCCTGTGGACGCCGGTGGTAGTGTTCTTTTTCTTTTTTACTCTCGTTTTTCTGCAGCAGCCATTCAACAGCTTTTAACCAGCCTGTTGTTATTTTAACTTGCACTAACCAATCAGTAGCGAGTGATGAGATGTTCCCTCAACACTTTTCATTCTTATCCAAAGAAGCGTTGATCTAAAAGTCGTCACAGTGCAGCTCCTACGTTCTCCTTCACGCGCTCGATGCCATTTCTCCGTCGCTATATTATTTCCATGAATGTGGCTGGACTAAGTAGGATGACGGCGTCTCCATTCTTAATCACACCCACAATGCAATTTGGTCAATTGCTCCTCTAACTGTGAAGAAACGGCCTTAAACGGGCACAACACCAGACAGATTTGAATTTTAACGACTGTTAGTTTGGGGAAATTTAACATTTGGGCGACCCAGATTTTTACTATCCCACAGCGGGGAAGAAGCTTTTTGTTTTCCTTCTTTACTGCGCGTCCTTTAATGCTATACGAGTCTCAAGGATTTTTTCACCCGTTACTCATTAACCCCAAATCTCAGCGGAGCTTTACATTCCGACCTCCCCCGCCGTACGCCGACACCGCGATTAGCTCCTCGGATGCACGTGTGTTTAGTTTCTCTACGAAATCACCCTCTCAGGTGCGGTTCTACATCTGCGGCCGGGGACTATTTTGCATTTAAAGAAGCATCGTTTAAAAAAAAACACACTCCCGAGGCTCGGGAGATTGAAATGTTTCCTTCCCGCTGTTTCGGTAAAAACAAACGGTAGATTTCTCCGTATTTGGGGGGCGTACGGCGTCTGCGCGAGCGAGGTCTAAAATAAGGCCGGGCCGCGAACGTGTCTGGAAGCGGCTGCAGACCAAGTAATAGCAGCAGGCGTGTGGGAGTGTTTAATGGAGAGTGGAGTAATTTGCGCTTTTTAATGATGATTAGAGGAGGAAATTGGCTCAGATTTACAGCGACACCAGCGAAACAGAGGAGGGAGAAAATAGAATAAAGGCTTCTACAATGTCTGATGCTCACGCGCATGTGTGTGTGTGTGTGTGTGTGTGTGTGTGTGTCAGAGGAAGAGACCCGTAACATATGACTGACCCACCCTACACACCATCCACCCACACACCTCCACTTCCAGAGGAAATGTATCACTTAAACCAACTGCAGCTCAGCTCACACAACCTAATGAATCTGGACTCAATTTTACGCCTAGCTGCCCTTCCAACTGACACACACACACACTCTCTCTCTCTCTCTCTCTCTCTCTCTCTCTCTCTCTCTCACTCTTACCTATAGCTTGGCTGGTAGTCTTTGTGACGTAAAGAGGAAATTGGAAAAGTGTGATTATGGCGCTGATTGGCAGAGTCTTTTCTGTTCTCTCATCCACAGTTTATTCTCCGTTTTGACCTCTCTCCGTTATCCGATGAACCCCCCCCCCCCAAACCCCCGACATTCGCCGCCTCTTCGTGGCCCTTTTGTCTCTTTCTTCTTCACCTCTCGGACTCGCTTTCTTTTTTTTCCCCTTTCTTCTTCTCCTACTCCACTGATTGCGCTCGTTGCCAAATTTTAATAGAGTGAATGCAAATGTGCCCCGTTGAAATTAAATGAAATTCGCTGAAGGTTTTGGTATATTTATTTAAAAATATGCGGGGATCTTGCTAACGGGAAATTTTCGCCAGCAATTAATGCTGGACTAATATTCAGATTAAACAGCCATGTTTGTTATTATGTATTTAGTGTCTTTACCTCCGAGCTACAGCAGATGTTGGTGGGTGACATTTTTAATTTGGCCTTCAAGCATATTAATACTCACAGTGACCAGTAGTTTTGTGAATAAACGCGTCGAGGATTTAGTTTTTTTAATTGTGTATCACATCCTCTACGGAACGCAGAAAATAATACGTAGAGAAAATGCTTCGCTTGTAGAGGATTAACTTAACCTACGAGTGTGTTGTCCTTCCGTTAGCTTCATTTTCTTTTAGCGCTCTAAGGTTAACGTATCTACGTTCCCGGGGTCCAGTGATACCCAATTTAATATCCTCTTAAAGTGACACATCAAGGAGGCCTTTCAAAGGGTTTATGTTTTGAGCCACGCGTACAGCTTTACGAGCTACTGGTAAATACTCCTCGAAAGTCAAATTTGCAGACAGATAATTTTCTCGACTCTTAAACATTGAAATCTCCAAAGTGGCTTAAGGGATTCAATCCGTTAAAAAAAGACATTTGAAACATCCATCTCCTATTTTATTAGATTTAAATCTGTGAAGATAGCCACAATACTGTCTTACAAAGAGAAACCTTGGAGTATGACCCTGTTACTCGTTAGCTAGTGAGTTAGCTTTGTATGCTGCCCTCTCAACTGACACACACTTTCTCTTTCTCTCTCTTTCTTTCTCTTTCTATCTCTTCTAACCAGGAATGACCATTTGACGATGTATTTCTTGTGGTAACATGATGGGAAATGCACGTTGAAACCAGAGTATAGTTTAAACTGCGGCTAACGGGTATTAGCTCGCTACACATGTAGTTTTCTGGCCATAAATGTTCAAGGCCTAAAAAAAATTATGAATTAAGTTGTTTGGGTTAATTACTAACAATCTATGCTAGACTACGCTAGGCTTATATAGCCTTTATTACCGCATAATAAATCCCCCTCTCATAGAAAGCACGGACATAAAATAAGGTCCATTCTGGGTAATTGTATTTTAATTTGTTATTAGCAGGCATTTAGGGCAAATATGTAAGTGCTTTACTCCTTGATTCAGGCTCACATTGTGTGCTTGTCGGGTATTTTATGTCGACACAGAAGTTGCGGTCGAGGTTGTCGACTCATCCGTGCTCGTGCCCATTTCTCTGCACCTATTTTCCCACCTCCAGAAAGGGAGATAACAAGGTGCATCTCCACCTACATATGTAGCTCTATATGACTCCAATTATAGCTTGTTTAGGGGGGAAGGGGGGACAATCTCTAAAATACCCAATTTAAATTCCTGAGAAAAAAAAATATCTGTGGTTATGTGGGGCAAATATTGTGAAATAAAGGCTTTTTTTAAGCCAACCAAACCTTTTTAAATGACTGAAACAAAATTTGAGACGTGGGCGATCGAGAGATCTGGAAACAGGTGCCTACGATTCTCTTGGGAAGCATTTTGAGTTATAAAAAACTGCGTGTCACATTTCTTTTGAATGTTAAATGTGAATGTTTTCGGGACAAAACTCTTGAAACGGGTGAAAAACAAGCTGGAGCTGAATTGGTCTCCCTCCTCCACCGAGGCCTCCGTGGGTTGTTGAGAGAAAAGCTCTTCAAAAATGTTTTTTAAAAAGGTGACATTTAGTACGAAATCACTCAAACAAAATTTGATCACAGATAACAACTCGAGAGGAGAGCAACCCTTAAAATACAGGTCTGTTATGATTCACACAAACCTCTTACACACACACACACACACACAAAGACACACACACACACACCACCACGACACATACATTTTGGAATTCTGGAGATGAGCTGTGCAGCTTCTTCTTTTTTTTGGGTGGAGAGCAGTAGCATGCATTTCTCTATTAAGATATGTAAATTCATAATCTCTCAAATACCCATTTTTACATCCATTTCCGTCTGTCATTCACACAGCCTTCACTCTCTCCTCCTGTCTTCCCCTCTTTCTTTCTTTTTCCTTTTCCTGCCTTCGTCTCGCGGTTTGCGTGTCCGTCTCCTCCGTCGCCCTCTCCCCTCTGCCTCCACCCAAACAGCTAAACGCCAACGAAGGAGACTCGTCCCCAAAGGCCAATTGTCAGGCATAATTACCATCACAGAATTAGAGGTTGAAAAAGCAGATAAGATTAGAGCGCCCGTTTCATCCCTCCACCGACCCCCAACTCCTCTTCTTTTTGCATTGTTCCTCTGCACTCTTTATTTTTCTCATTATTATAGAATTAAAGGAGAAAGAAATGGAAAATTAAAGAGTGCAGGAAAAAAAACAACGATGGAAAAGAGGAAGAAAGAAACCCGGCACATGACAAGACGTTGACGTTAGCCGACGAATACTTCCGTAAGGAATTAATTTGTCCGTGTTTTGTGGTATTAATTTTTTTTTCCCGTGTAAAAACATCATAAAATCGTGATTAAAACACTTGTACTATTTCCTAAAGCCTGCAGCAACGTCTTTAAATATCTTTTTTTTCTCCGACTAAGAAGGAAAAATTAATAGCTATTAAATTGTATAAGATGTATAACAGCGAAAAAGCAAAACCTCACATTTTAGAAGAAAGAAACCGAATGGTTGCTTGTAAATGATGCAATAAATTTAATACGCAAACTGTCATTCTTCTGTAAATCAACTGATGCATTAATAGACTAATAATTTTAGCCCCTTAAGTTATAGATATAATTCAATACATTCAGCGACCAGTTTGACTGACAGGACGGGTGTTTCTGTTATTTTGTCCATAACACTTCATTAGTGCGCTAACTGTAGTATGGCGTCAGCTATCGATGCACCTAATAAACTAGCAACAGAGTGTAAATAGTCTAAGTATAGACCTTTGCGCACACACACACACACACACACACACACACACACACACACACACACATATATTGATCGGCTGGGCAAATCTTCAATAAAGCTCCCCCCCTGTGCAGCCGTCTACCCTCCTCCACACACACAAACTGCATGAACGTCAGCCTACACACACACACACACAGACATAAGTTTACACTTTCTCTAAAGCTCCGACACAACCACAAGCGGGCGGAGTGCGACTGTGTCTGACGGAGGGAGGAGTAAAGCTCGATTCGGGCCTCTGGCACCCTGGAGTTTGGATGCTGTCCTCGCTCTTTGGCTATCCTCCGTCACTTCTGCCTTGCCAAAGCTGTCGTTCTCTTTCTCTTGCACACACACACACTTACGCACACGCACACACGCGGAGCATGCCAACTGTTACACTACCCAAGCCAGAATGACCATGTGTTGTTGTATCCTTCTAATGTCTCCATAATAACAGCAGCGCTTCTAATAGCACTTGATCACTTCTTCTACGACGCCATGCGGTTCCTCTTCCTTCTCTAGCGTCCTCCTTATTCTCCTCGGTTCGGATCAATAGAGGCCGACGTCGTTCTAATGCAGCGGGACGATATTTACTCTCACACACACGTACTTGTAATTGCATCCCCGTGAGGACCTTGACTCGGAGGTGTCACGTGGGGACACACACACACACACAGACACACACACACATACACATGCGCCTTCTAGAATCAACACAATAATTGAAATATTTTCAACCTGATTAGGTCTGGCCTGCTGGCTGGGTCGGTTGCTAGGGCTGTGCTCCCCGGTTGCTAGGGGGAGTAAATCATCCGGCGTTATTTGATTTCTGTTCCAGATATGAAACCGTTACCGCGGCGATTAAATGTCTCACAGCTTAGACACCTTGAGGGGGAGGGGGGGGGGAGGGAGGATAGAGGAAGAGAAAAAAAGGGGAGAGAGATTTAGTTGAGGAGGGAGGGAGAGAGAGAAACCTCTTGTGAGAAAGAAATATAAGAAAAAGGTGAGAAAGATAATGCCTAAAATACATATATATATATATATATATATATATACAGCGCGTGAGTAAGAGAGAACAACAGGGTAATAAGGATGAATTGTTTGCAAGTCTCAGTTGGTTATTTCCTCCTGACAGGTGTGTGTGTGTGTATGTGTGTGTGTATGTGTGTGTGTGTGTGTGTGTGTGTGTGACAACGTGTTTATGCTAGCATGCGGTCTCCAATGGGGCATGGTTCTTGGTGTGTGTGTGTGTGTGTGTGTCTGTGTGTGTGCATGTGTGAGTGAGGGCTCGTGGAGTTGTTGATACAGAGATGTCGGCGGAGTCATGGTGAGGGCTCAGAGATCCGCCCACTCGTAGGATCTTTGTAGGCGGATCTCGAATGTTTAGAAAACACAAAACCGAACCGAGTATTCCCGTCGGAGCTCCCGTCGTATGCCGGAGGAGACGAGCGACGAAAAGACGGAGCGAAGGGAAGCGACTGTTGTTCTGAGGGACGCTGTTATTCTCGTTTATTACAATGTACTCATCTATTGAGTAAATGGTTCAATACAAATATACATATGAATTATGACCTATTATCTAAAAACTCCATAAGACTGAGATCATTTGAATGGTTTGTACGTGAATCTTTGTGAGTGTATCTGTTGTATTGCATTCCCACTATAAAAATATTTAAACTACTCATTCTACACTGATATTTACTGTATATACTCTAAATCTGTCAGTTTGGTAACACATTACTGTTATGTGTAGTTTTATTTTACTTTAATTTAAATGAGCGCCATCCAGAATTAAAAATCTATGTTGGCGGGATTGACTCCACACAGCTCTCAACATGGCGACAACCAATCAATCAGCTTGCAGCAGAAGTTTTTTTGAATTAACTCATTTGCAACGGCAAAACAAATATCGTAGTGTGGACGTGGACATCGGGAAGTCCCCAATTTTCGTGAGCTGCCATGAGTTCGACATTATGGCCGTCGCCGTTTTTTTTCTTTTTTGCAACTAGTTAAAGTGACACATATTTAAACTGCGGAGGAGTGACGCCTCTTCAGAGACGTAGAGGAAGTAAAACCTGATGCTTCTTTTACAAGTTACACAGTTATGTGTTTTGAAAGTAAAGGAGCTCTTCAGTTGAACGTTACAATAAAGAAGAAATTAAACTAAACAAAACTAATGAAGAAAAAAAACTAAAAACTAGAAAACTTGATCCCGAATATTTTTTTTCGAAAAGCTAACGCCTAAAATGCACAACGTAAAATCAGAGTCTGGTAAACCTGAACGTTTCATGTTCACACGGCTCACGTTGACCCCTCCGAGGCCGCGTGGAGCCCCGTCTGATAGGATTACAGCAGTAAGCGCTCGTATTTGTATGTAGCCTCTCCGTCTCCCTCCCCCTCCCCCCGCTGTGTGTGTGTGTGTGTGTGTGTGTGTGTGAACGTCGTTGAGTAATATAAAGCTACTTGAACGCGCTGTCAGATGGAGAGATGAAAATGAAAGAGGAGGAGGAATGATTGTGTGTACCACTCGCAGCTCTCCACCTGAAGAGCTCCCAGACCGTTTTATGTCAAGCACCCCCAAATAGTTCTGGATTTGATCACTGGACACCCCCCCTCCCCCTCCCCCTCCCCCCTCCGCCTCCCTCCTTTTGACAAGTTTGTGTCCTTACCCCACGTGCGTGATGTCACCGACCCCGGTTGAGAGGCCGCTCTGGTGTTTTTAACAGCGCGGTCGAGCGTCGAGTGAAATTTAACAAGAGTAGGATTCAGCTGCACGCTTCTGTTTCTCAATATTCAAAAGAAATGTCTCTCCGGTTAAATAAATAAAGCTGTTTAACTTTCATCGGAGCGTAAGATGCAGTCTTCGGCTCAAAGTTTGCCGGCGACTTGTCGGCGAACTTTTTTTCTCCTGCCGACAGGCTCGTTAACCCTCTCGACCTTCGCCGCTCCGCTCAATCGGAGACTAATGGAGTCGCCGTGACTCGCCCTCCGTGATGTTTGCGGTGTTAACCTGACGGTTTCGTTGTTGAATTAAATGACGAAACGGCTAATAAGAAAGATAAGAAAGAAAGACACTTCCTACGGCAGAGCGAGCCGCCTTTATTTTGTTAGGGAGACTTCCTGTCAACCTGCCAATAAAACTGAAATCTGATTAATTAAAGAGTCTCAGCTTGCGATATAAATGTCACGCGGTACGTGTTACAGTACGGCAAAAGGTATGTTCCTCATTTACTTCTCATTTGCTGAATATATAACTTGGATTAACCTCCCGATACATGTCCTGTTCTTGATGAAACGTGAGTTAATAACCAAGTATTCATTCCCTTTGTGAACGATCAGCATTACGTTGTGTAATGAAAGGTAAAGTTTTGAGAGGAAATTAACATAAACTAGAACGGGCACTCGGTAGAGCGCATACCTTTGCATATCACAAGATTGGGCATTGAATTATGAACATTTTGGGATTATTTGCATGCCAATTTGATCCGATCGATCCCAAAATATATTAAAATGGTCCCCAGATAATAACCAATCATCCCACCAAATTTCATGCAATTCGTTTTAATACTTTTTGAGTCATGCGAGTAACACGCATACAAATAAATAAATAAATACAAAGCGATCAAAGCATAACCTTCCGCAGGCGAAGGTAATAAACGTCTTAAATGAAGTAGTAACTAATGGGTGTTATCCTGCAGTGGATGTCAAAAACAATATTTAAAAAAAGCATAATGTTTGACTTGATAGAACAGTTTAGTTAATTCCCCAAAACTTCCACCGTGTACTTTTACAACCACCAATGATTTTAAACTGTAGTAGTACACAACACGCTTCACACACACCGCACCCCGAGGTACTAAAAAAATACAATTTGAGATGAAATGAGTGTTTTTGTGCTTCACATAATCTCTAAGATAATCAACAGCTGTACTTTCGCCCATTGATGTCGTATTAGTCACACTTTAGGGGTAGTTTGCTAACTGCAGTGAAAAAGGATCATAGTGGGAAAGTACACTACTCTAATTGCCTGAAACCAGTTTCTCCCATCAACCACTCAATACGTGTGTGTGTGTGTGTGTGTGTGTGTGTGTGTGTGTGTGTGTGTGTGTTCAACTGGTCAATAAAGCGTGTGCTAAGAGGCAATTGGTTGTTTTTCCTCAACTTGACACGTTAAATGCAGTCACACTTCAGGTAAACACACACTCCCACACACACACACACAACCCCACACACACACAGATATCGGGTAAACGGTATTGATTCTGGCCCGTTCTCAACTTATTTTCCCGATAACCCCTCAGCGCTCAATCACGGCCGCTGATGAGGATGGAGAGTCTCTTAAATCACGCCCACATGCAAACACCAACATTTACTCACGAGTGCCGACGCACGGCAGAGGCTCGACGCGCCGCGGCGGGCGCCACGCGTTGACCCAAATGAAAAACAGATGATTGAACAGTTCCACCGACAACTTGAATCTCTTTGTTTTTTTCTCCTCTCGCCCGTGCTTCCAGTCGACCGTCACGGTCGTCGAGGGGATTTAATGGGTTTGAGTTAATTTAGCCACTAGGCTGATGTTCCTGAAAGGTGCGGCTGGTTCAGTGTTCAGCCTGAAAGCAATAAAAGAATTGGGTTTTTTTAACCCTCCTGTTACCTTTAAATGTACTAACATCTTTTAGCCTTTTTGACCACAGCAGTTAAAACCTCCATAAAATGGTTAGAATTAATATTTGTTCCCAAGTTTAAGTGTGAGGTACTTTATGTTTGTTTGTTGACGACCTAAATAGCCCTTTAAATAAATAAAAAAGTTGATATTTCTTATATATTTTACACAGCGAAAAACCGCCTGGGGTCAAATTTACCCCAAAGAACACCAATGTGTACAAGTTGTGTTCAGGACAATGAAAACATATCATCATGTGAATGTTATGTTTTCCCAGTTGTCCACAATAAATTAGGAAAAGTCATGAAATATGAAGCAAAAAACATGTCAATCATTATTTTAGAGACGTCAAAGATTAAAGGTAATAGGAGGGTTAAATTAATGCTCCTATTTGTGCATTTCCCCCACCTAAATAAATAATGTAATCTGATTATCTGGCCACGTGTGTTCCTCTCCTCCTCTTTGATTTCACTGAATCTCCAGGTCCCAGTTATCAACTTTGTGTATAAAATCTTAATATTGCTCATACAAATTATGGTAAAAAAACAACAAAGATGATCAATTTTTCCTCTAACGTCGTTCCAGTTGAACTAATAAACTGATAAAACGTAGTTAATGTGTAATGAAAGACTCTTTTTCTGTGTGCCGATCACATATTTATTTGTCTTTTATGTGACGTTGTCATGATTACCCTGAAATACTCTGGCTGCAGAGTATCTGAACTACTCAAAAAAATAAGGTGACTAAAAATGGCAACTATAATTTTTCGCTCATTTCATTTGTAGCGTCGTGCATTTTTTTATATACTGTTTCATTAATTCATAAATAAAGACTGTTTGGAAATAATATTACAACAAACAATGACTGGAGTGGGATGCTTTCAATGTATACTGAAGTGGAGTAGTAAATATCTAGTTATTAAAGGAATAGTTTCTGTAATTATTGCCTTATTCTGTAATTTGTTTATTATATTTAAGAATATGAATCTTAAAAGTTACTCAGGCGGATGTTCGGTTTTCAGTAGTATGTTCTCAAGTTCATATTTGTCTTTTAACATTTTATTGTTTTACTTGTTTTTTCTGTTTCGGCAAACCAAAAGAAGGCAGACGAACATGAGTGTCGAGCCCCTCGCGATGTCGACGTTTACATCCGATGCCGACGGTCAGCGCCGACGCCGGAAGTCGTGAGCGAGTTCTGTCGCGGGGTCGGAGGTCGCGGGCGCTGGACTGGGAAGAGCGTCGCCGTCACGCCGGAGATCGGCGAGCCGCGGCCGAGAGGTCAAGTCGCTTCAACGCTTCCTTTTCCTCTTGGCTTCGGCGTACCGACGGGCAAAGAGCCGGAACCTCATATCCGCAAGAAGATCCAGGAAAACCTGACATCTGCACTTATCGCTTTGATTTTTCCAAAAGCAGTTTCCTTAAATAGTGCACAGACCTCCAGTCTTCCAAAGAGATATCCCAAAATGGACCAGTCCAGACTCCACCAACCCTCCGCCGTAGTGGCAGAATATGTGAGGAATTGGCATGAAAATCCAACAAGACGAGTATTGATAGTCTACAATTGAATCTCATAGTTACACTCTTCAGAAAACACAAACACGAGCACCCCTCGCTGCCAGAGAGGCAAAAGGGGACCTCCGTTTTTTTAATTTAGAGGCATGAGTGTGAGCTTCGACACCTTCGCAGCGTCCAAGAATAAATAATTAGTGGAGTTGGCAGCGGAGAAGAATGGAGATGTCATTATTTACGCCAGATTATAGACTCGCACATGCGTGTGCGTGTTGGTATCCCCACAAGGCGCGTTGCAGATGTGCGGCGGGCGACGACCGGCTTCTGATTTGGCAGGTGTGTTACGAGGCGGCGCGCACGTCGTTAGCCGGGTAGTTTTCGACGCGCGAACGAGGAATTTGACTTCCAGAAGAAATAATAATAAAAGCCGGGGACATGACCACACACAAAAAATGTTTTCCCTATTTATGGTGTGCTCTTGAAGTTTTTAAGAGGCATTAAGGAAAATAATGTCAATTATCTAACAGTTATTGGGTTGAAATTCAATGTTTCAGTGATTTGAGGTTTCCAGAGGATGAATCCTAGGGACAGAGGATGAATCCTAAGGACAGAGGATGAATCCTAGGGACTTTGTTGTTTTTTGTGTGCAAAATTTCTCAATATCTCGGGCCTATTAGATAGATTGCAATAATATTTGATGCAGACATTCAGGAACCTCTCATCATTTATTGTGATAATTCCCATGAAATCTTTCATATTAGCATCAAATTGGCATCAAATTAGCATCATATTAGCGCTGATGAACTTTGTTTTCCATTTGAAGCATGTACATCGTACACATCTCTTATTTTTCATATTTGTATTACAATTTCATCTCTTCTTTATTTAGGTTTCCTGACTTTTACGTGGTATTTTTCCACGGCAGGTCCCTTGCATGTGAAAACAATAAATTACCCACTATTATAATATTTATAGTGGTGGGTTTGGAGGTTAGCTAACGGTTGTCTTGGTAACGGCTGTCAATAATCCCACGGACGCTGTAGGTCGTCTGCGTCTTATTGTTTCCGAGGTAATAATGCAACGTGGGCTGTCACCGCATTTCAAAATGTCAGCATTAATTGTTTATTTATTTGTTTTCTGATTTATTTGCACGTTCTCGGGAAAACATTTTAAAAAGCTCCTCTGGTGTGTTCACTCCTTTTCACTTTGGTTGAAACGACTTTTAGATTTTTACGAAGGTTTACGAGATTTATTCCGTAAAATCTGACTAAGGAAAGAAATTACGATTTTTTAATTATTGCCTAAAAAATAAAAACAATGAAGAGCACCGAGACGCTCCCCTAGTCCCCGATAGACGAAGTGACCGATACGTCGACCTTCTTTCTTTCACATCCCGTTTTTTCTCCCCTTCTTTTCTTCTCTTCTTCCATTTTTCAGATCTCTTTTTGAATCCCCCCTTTCTCCCCCCCCCCCCCCTTCAGCCCCGCCCCTCTCGGCCTCCCTAACTCATTTCGAGCGGACATCCAGACGTCCGCAGGCTCACATCTGGAAACAGCGTTTGGCCCCGGTCGAGTCCCAGGAAGTTTTCACACTTCACGACTCATTAACCTGCAGACCTGCAAGAGAGAGGGCAGCGGGGGGAGGAGGAGGAGGAGGAGGAGGAGGAGGAGGAGGAGGAGGGGAGGACAGATGATGGGTTGGATATAGGAAGGAAAGGGAGATTATGGAGGAGGGCTTGAGTGACGGTTTGAGAACCAAGGAAAATGGAGCTCAGCTGAAAGTTAGAAGTCGATCCGCACATTTAGACGGCCGACCTGTGAGGCCCGACACGAGAAAAACGCCTCTTTGTTGAATCGATTGGTTTTGGGGGGGGGGGGGGGGGGAGCAGTTTTCGCAAAGAAAGGAGTTAACGTCGGAGAACAAATACGTGGACAACAAGCGGCGGCGGCGAGAGGAAGAGGTGCGAACAATTCCCAGAAAAAAAAGAAATAGATCGGGCCGAGGACACGAATGAGGGGTGGCGAAGTGGATCGTGGATCGTGTGTGTGTGTGTGTGTGTGTGTGTGTGTGTGTTGTCCAGGCCGTCTGCGTCCAGCCCTCTGTGAGTAATGTGTCGGAAAGAAGAGCTTTCCTAATGAAACACTTTTCCCGGAGTGATAATTACACGAGTAGAAAGCAAGGACACCTCTCGCCGTCGACGTGTGAAACTTAAGCTGACTAAAAACACAAAGTTCCTCCCAGGCTTCTCTGTGTGTGTGTGTGTGTGTGTGTGTGTGTGTGTGTCTGTGTGTGTGCGTGTGTGAAGACACACTTTCATTGTGTATGTGTGTGTGTGTGCTGACATTAAAGGCTTTATAGCTTAATAACCAGCCCAAAAACTTAGAGCAGAGCTTCTCCTCCAGATATATTTGTGTTTCTTCAGGGATACGCAAGCTGACATTTACATTTACACTCAGTTTCCACACGACTGTATTATGAAGGTTGCTTTCTGAAATTATATTAACTTTACCTCGCATTTTGTTGTTGTTGTTGTTCACCCCCTCTACCACCCGCTTCTTCCCGCTTCCCATCCCTTTGGCTCAGCCGACTGGCGGCGTCTTCGTGTCACGGCGGTTGAAGTCTCAGCGAGGGGCTCGGTGCAGATAAACGGGGGAGATGTGGATAAGCAGCGACAGAGCCGCGGCTTAGATAGAGAGAAGGAAGATGAAAAGAAAAAAAATCGGGAGAAAATCGCTTGATATATATTGGAGATGCACAAACACACAAAAGGATCCCCGCGTCTTTAATGGAATTTGCTGGAAATCTTGTCTCACACTTCGACAGTCAAAAGAATTTAGTTAAACAAATCAGACCTAGACCAGCAGAACAATTCAATTAATCTGCGTGGCTTTAATAAATGTTTGATATGCAATACATGGGGACTTTCTAATTCAAATTTTTACGATTTAACAGTTGGGGCTTTTCCCATTAATTCTCAACACACACAAAGTTACACATTTGCATCGTGGGGCATTTATTAAATAAGTACGGGGTAAAAAAAAGTCTAACTAAATTATAGCAGGAGCAGGATAGGGTGGAGATTAGCGCACATGAGTAAAACAAAAAAGTTCCGTGTACCGGTGCGTTTATAATATAAACTCCTGGCGTGTGCTCGCCGGGATCCGCCAGACGAAGAATTTAATTCTTTGCTTTAATAGATTTTTTTCCGCTTTTTTTTGGAAATATGGAAATGCCCTCGCTCCAGACTTTTTCCACATGGAGTTAGCAAATCTCTCTGTTTGTCCTGCGTTGATGAGATTTTGAGTCTTCCGTCGTTTCTGTAGACGTCCGTAATGTTTTCCAACTGGCAGATTTACAAACAGAAGCATCTGGAGACTCTACTTAAGGGTGGCTTTCGCTGTCTGCTCAGTACTCTTTTAAAATTCAAGGATTACCCCCCTCTGGGACTCGGTACATGACTATCCATACCTTGTGCCTTGCTGTTTTTGTTTTTTTTACAACCTTATAATGTCTGCAAAAATGATTCTGCGTTTTATGGAGAGATAGAAAATAAAACAAAAATATATTCACTCAATATCAGTAAATGAGGACACGTTGAGCTAATGAGATCATTTATGTTGCCTTTTTAAATGACTTCATATAAAAAAATGTTTTGGTGCTTTCACCCACACAGATTTGGGTTTTCCTGCTTTTGTTGTTATCGTTATGTTTCCACTGCAGATAGTTTGAATGAGGAGCTTCAAAACTAAAATGTATGAGTATAACACGCCGAGATGGCTGAGCCTTAAGAAAATAATAAAGTTCTGGTACGGAATTGGTTTCAAAGACTTTTCATGATGCCATTTTTTATTTTTATTTCAAGGTCATGTTTTTCGTTCTATTTATTTCAAACATAAGATCAAAGGCAGGAATCGAACCATCAACCAGATGCTAAGTGCTGGTTTTGTTACCCCTCTTCACAGACTAAATGTTTTTCTGACTCTTTTTTCAATTTAAAGACACATATTTGGGGATATTGGTCAGATTAATACATTTATCATGTGGCAGTATTCCATATGCGGGTAAATTAAAACCTCGACATTGACACTAGCATCCACTAACAAACCGTTCTATACGTACAGTTGGTTAACGTTACGTAACTCCCAATCACCCCTACCGATCCCTGAAGTAGACGTTTGACCTCCCCTTGCATTGAAGGCATCAACACTTCTTCTTCCATCTATTACGTCACTGTTATTGGGATTAAATCCATATTGTGAGAAGCTGCTCTACATTCGGTATTCGCCCTCAACGACGGCTGAAGGCCGACGCGGCGGGAGGAACCAAACCGATGCAAACGGGAGACGATTAATCTCAAGATAATGAAAGACATGTAGAACGTGTGCCCAGACAAGTCGTCACTATACGGGAGTTCAACAAGAACGGAGATAATAAACCAGGCGGCCTTCTGACATGGAGATAATCAACATGTCTATATTTTGCATGGACTGACAGGTTTACCAAAACATAACAACTTTGAACTAGATAGTTGTGTATCTTCAAACACACACACAGACGCACACAAGCCTAGCTACGTCTCAATCTATTTATATTTCTTTATCTAGCTAGAACTCAATGTATCTCTATTCCTGAATCTATCATGTTAGTATCTATCTAGATATCTTTCTCTATCTATGTATCAATCTATCTATTTATTATCTTTATGTATCTCTATATATGTATTTATATATCTCTATATAAGTATATATATATTTATGTCTCAGTCTATCTCTAAACCTGTCAATTCATTTCTATATCAGAATCTATCTCCAATCTATTATCTTCATGTATCTCTATATATGCATTTACATATTTCTATATAAGTATATTCATATATATATTTACAGCTCAGTCTATCTAAATCTGTCAATTAATTTCTATGTCAGAATGAATCTCCAATCTATCTATTTATTATCTTCATGTATATCTATATATGTATTTATATATCTCTATATATGTATATTTATATGTATATGCATGTCTCAGTCTATCTCTAAATCTGTTAATTAATTTCTATGTCAGAATATATCTCTACTCTACATCTCTTTGTCTATTCCTCCATCTATCTCGGAGGTCACATGACGCCAACATACACACATTTGTTCCAGAGATAACGCACACAACAAGCGGCGTGTGCGGTGTATAATACCTTGTGTGGCTGACTGTGACCCTCCAAACAACACAGACACACAAACGCACAACTGCACACGCTCTCCTCCGCCTTTGTACGGCACTTTTTTTTTCACAATTCCAAAATAAATGTCACGCTCCACGTGACGGACGTTCCCTTTGTGAGCGGTGAGCAGGATCTGTGACCAGCCATACCGTCAATTACAGGAGAGCCAATCAGATCTCTCCTCGCCGTCACTCTTAGTACCTTTTATCTGCTTTGTTTTCAGATACTGATGTTGACTTTTTCAAGTTTTATTTTGCCTGTCGGTGCATTGAATGACGGTGTAATTATTCCAGGTAATTGTTTAAAGACCGACTGTAAGGAGTGAGAACCTTTTCTTCTGAATGGAAACATTAACTCAACCTCTCAGGGAGCTGAATTACGAAGCAGAGGTTTTTAAACTGTTGGGTTTGGGCACGAGATCTTCAGACTGGTACTTCTCTAAGTTACGAGACACGGAATTTGATATATTTTCGGAGTAACCGTCTACAACACAGGTGTCAAACACAAGGCCCGCGGGCCAGAAGTGGCCCCCCTGACGGCTTGAAAGACACACGATTATCTTTTTTCTTTTTATCTATGAAAGATATCCCGTGCTTTTATTTTGAAAGTTTCAAATTAAATGGATTCATGTTATAATATTAGAGACATTTTCTTCGGTAGAATATTTGCACACTCAAATAAACACTTATCAAATGCAAAGAGAGTTATTTAACAACACGTTCGGCGGTAGTTTATACACCGGCCCTTTAAGACGGCGGCCATGATGCTGATGTGGCTCGCGGGGGAATTGAGTTGGACACCCCATGTCCACAAGGTAGTTGAGTATTTCCATCTCATGCTGATAATATACTTCTATTTCACTACTATCACTGCTAATGTTTTTGGACATTTACCCATATTTACTTTAAAAAATCAAGAGTTTACAAGCAATGTCTACTTATTTTAATACACATATAATCTGAATGTATGTTTGTACCTTTTCTGTATGTTTAATGCTTTTTATGACGTTTCTGTGAAAACCTTTCTCACCATTAGTGAAGTCTTGTAATATCTGGCCACAGGGACTACGGTTGAAATGTAGCGTTAGCTAGGACCGACACATTTACCCCTGGGTGGATTGATGAATAGCTGTAAATGAAATGAATACGAAAATATAATTTACAGAAGAAGTATGCTCAAGTAAGCACCTTTATAGGGTTTTACATCCCAACCGACGTCAACATTAACGGACCAAATGTAAAGTGTCGTAAAGAGAAAGATCCGGACTCGAGTCATTTTTAATCCTTACAAACTTGATATTCATCCATAAGATGAACTTTAACTTCAAAAGTCGTCAGAAGTCTTACTTTAATTTCAAAATAAAGGTCGCAAAACACGCACATCAGCGGATGCTTTTAGCGAACAGTCCTAGCTAACGATATAGCGCTACGGCAAACTACTATTGTTTACTAAAACGTCAAAATGCTTTGCCCAAAAATCCTTCTTACACTTTCATATATTACAAAAAAATATAACTGGAAACAAATCGCGACTCCGACGAGGTCGATCGCGTTGTGCGAAAAATACGAACATGAAAACATTCTCTCACAGATCTTCTCCTTTTTGTTTGACCTTTCACAATAAAAGCCCGGGACATTTATCAGAGGGAAACTAAGAAATTCACTTGGAGCGTTTCGCAAAAAAAGAAACTCAATAAAATAAAGCTTACAGCAGCCGAGAAACACACAACAGTTCATCTCCGAGTGTCGGGCGGCGCTCCGGGTCAACGTGTCCCGGAATAGTCGTTCTCCTGCTAGCCTTAAAATATTCAACGCTGTGTTGCAAATACTGCACATTCACATCGCTGTATGAATAGTTTTAATGCTAAATATTTGCATGCAGGGGAGTACTTTCCCTTTTCCGAGTTGTTTATTCTACTTTATGCTGATGACTCGAGTCTTTCTGTTTCAGACTGAGGGTTCCTTCAGTGCTACTCTGCTCGCCGATCTTAACTAATCCTCTATTACTATATCCTGTTCCGTGCGTGGAGCAATATATATATATATATATATATATATATGTTTGTTTTTTAATGCACTGTTAGTATTGATGATCAATACGTGATGAAATTGTTGAATCTTTAGTTTTCCGGACGTGTGTCTGTCACTTGTACGCTCCGGTGAACCCCAACCAGTCGGTGCCAGACCTCTATTGAACAATTTGTCTCATACACTGGAGATAAATAACACACTGTGTGTGTGTGTGTGTGTGTGTGTGTGTGTGTGTATGTTTTTGTAACTCTCTGATGCTGAATCAATGCGACACCTCAGGGATGGCACAGCGGAGGGGGGATGTGGGGTTGTGTGTGCGCGTGTGCGCGTGTGCGCGCGCGCGTGTGTGTGTGTGTGTGTGTGTGTGTGTGTGCCCGGCTCGTTCTTCACACCGTTTTTTTGTGTTTTTTTTATTATAAAGGAAGGGGGTGTGAGCGAAATAATACCCGCTCATTAGGAGCGCGCGGAGCTCCTGGTTAATTCATCCTGGACTGTCACGGGCTTGTGTACGACCCCCGGGTAACACATAAATCACCGCGCAGAACCAACCGCTGCAGCGCGCGAGCCGCGCGCCCCTAACGCCGCTGATTTATCAACCAAATTACTGCGAGTTCCTGCTCGGCCCCCAACACTTTGCTGAGGAAATCACCGACTAACCCCTGAGCGTACCGATTTATTGAAAAAGCTACCCCCCCCCTCCATGCCCCCCCCCCCCCCCCCACCCCATCTTCTCCACCTCCATCTCCCCGCCCCGGCCTCTCGCTTTCCGTGTCACTCCACTCATCTCTCACTGACTTAATTAAAATCTATCCCGTTGGCTCGCTGGCATTTATTACAACCACCGGGCTAATGAAACAAAGAACACGACAAAACCAAAGCTGCTTTGTGCCCATAAACGTTCATTACACACACACACACACACACACACACACACACACACACACACACACACACGCACGCGCGCGCGCACACACACGTGCACACACACTGACTGTACTTATTGGCATTTAAACAAGGTGGGCTTATTGGGATGTGTGAGTCTCAGTCAGCATCTATAACCCCAAAGGGGGTTTTCAAGATATTGAAAAGAAAGGAAGAAAAAAACTATTAAGTGCAAAAAAGAAAACACCTCTGTATTTGATTTTTACTTCATTATTGTTTGAGGTTGCAAAGCTGCAAGTATGAAAATAATAATGGTCATAATATCACAGTTAAATTAAAGATATTTACTTATATTCTGACCTTCCTTTGCTCCGCATGCGCATTCAATACGGGAGACGACATGCAACAAATAAAAGAAGAGATTTCATGTTTTCATGAGCAAATATAGAATATTATTCACATATTGTTCACTAAAAAATCTTTTAATCACAGACGTTATTGCTTGATTAATCTTTTTTTTCCAGAGAGATGTAACTCCCTGTTCAGCTGGTGTAAAACTCCAATAACAGAAATCCAAATAGACTTATTTGGGATTTGGGGAGGGTGGAAAAATACAATCAAAACCAAATCACAGAGCTTATGAAAACACGTCGTGTTTAAGCAGGTTTTACAGCGAGAGGCCGGAAACTGAAGCAACGAGACGGTTCCTCAGGAGTTGAGCTTAAAGCATCCGCTTTTATACAATTGGGGAAAGTCCTGATATACACTGTGTTTTTTTTTTTGGGGGGGGGGGCTGTTAGAAAGTTTCCAAAAGAACCCACAGAACACGATATTAAAGTATATATAACTTAAAAAACATGGAATATACATTTAATTAACTCTAATTAGTTGTGAGAGTATTTTTAATATGTCTACATTTATTTTAAAGGGCCTCTGGTAAGTGAAAGAATACTCCAAAGGATTACGGTTCAAATAAATAAATATATATTATTGTTTATTTCACTAACCAGAGGCCCTTTAAAATAAATGTACACACCCTACACTTATATATCCTCTCACAACTTATTAGAGTTCATTAGAAGTATTCAAGATTGTTTTAAGTGCTTTTAAATTAATATTAATTGGGGGAGGCGGCTTCAGTTTTTGTTAAATCATCATATTTCATTCTTGACCATGGAAATAAACAATACTACATTTTTTAAAACCTAAACCTTTTGGAGTTTCTTTCATCCTAATCTTCATCAGTGAATGATGAACATTAATAATAACTTACATTGTTTCAACAACTGACTCCAAAGTGCTTTATTGTACAGGTGCACCTTACGTTGTCTTATTACATGTTTTTTATACTACGACTGAATACGAGTTTATTAGGCCAATAAAGCTCTTACTAAATCAAATAGTCTCGCGCAGGCGGCTGCAGGCCCTTCCAGATCAAAGAGGCCGACACGTGACGACAAAAGCTTCTAATTTACTCCGTGTCGGAGCGAGAGGAGGTGATGGAGAGTCAGGGAGGAGGAGGAGGAGGAGGAGGAGGAGGAGGAGGAGGAGGAGGAGGAGGAGGAGGGTTTGGTAATAGGTTCTTGAAATTACGTCGATAATTAATTGTGCAAATGTGTTTCTATTAAATAAAAACAACACGTATTGAAGAACTCAATTAGCGTTAATTAATCCCGTTTCTAACCCGCGAGAGATTGGAGGACTTGTTCTTCTTCTTCTCTGGCTCCATGGCTGACCTCGGGGCTCCTTCTTCTTCTTCTTCTTGTTCCACTCTTGGAGGTTATATGCAGCCATTGGACTCTCTCTCTCTCTCTCTCCCTCGCTCTCCTCTTGAGAATTGGAAATGGAGGTGGGGGGAGGGGGGGGTATGTGGAAGGTGCTAAATTAGCCGGCTGATCCGCGCTCATCGCCGCATACACATCCCCCCATTACCGCGCCCCGGCGCCGCGCTTAATATTCCGGGCATGGCGCGCACGTCCAGATAGCAGATTTATCAAATGGGAAAATGAATGTATGATGATCAGTTAAATTGAAAATCAGCGCCCGGGTGACAGGCCGCGCTGACACCTGGGTAATTAGAAAGAAAAATGATGGCGTCCGAATGCATAATAGAGCAAAAACAATTTACGTCCCCCCCCCTCCCCCCTCCTCCTCCTCCTCCTCCCCCCACACGCCGTAATGATCGCGCGCTCAAATTGAAAATTTTCTCCCGGTTTTTCGAAATTGAATTCATAAAGTGTGATGCACGAGCCGCGCGGACACAGCGGGAGGGCCTGTCCGGTCCCGGGGCTCGGCTTGATCGATTGGTCGTTTGCGCTCGTGCCATATCTCTCTCTCTCTCTCTCTCTCTCTCTCAGCCCTATAGATGTATCGATGGAGTATAGTTATAGTTATAATCTGATTGGTCGTGTTTATGATTTAGACAAACAGGCTTATTCTTCCCAAAAATGACAATAAAAGAACACGTGACATGTTTCGTGTCGGAAAGCCTCGAAGCTGCTTCTCTGAGTCCACAATCTGTTATACTTCTATACTTTAAAGGGCGTATTTACTTATGGCACGTGCCTGATTGTGAGGCATTTAATTAATTAAATGACACCCACAGGTCCAGTCGCGATGACGTCAGGACGGAGGCCCGCGGAGGTCAAATGTCCCAAAAAAACAAAAACATAAGCCTCTTTTTTCCACTTCATTTATTTCATTATTTTGAGGGCTTTTGATCTCCAACAAAGGCGCGTTTTTATGGGGCTCGCTGTGCCCGCGCACGCGCACGCGCAGCACAAACACGCCATAAAAGGCCTCTCGCGTGAAGAGGGAGATCAGACCTATATTATTTTTAATTAATCACATTCTCGAAGCCAAACGATTATAATAGAACCGCTAACCCCCCTCCAACTCCTAACCCCCCCCCCCCCCAAAAAAGAAAAGGATAAAAGTAGAAATTTCACACACCGCGCACGCGGAATGAACGATTTAATGTGATTGTTTCGGTCGAAGGGGATGTTTCCCGAGGCCTTGTGGGGAAATAATGTCCTTATGAATTAAATAATAGGGTTATTACTTTCATTGATTTTAGCTGTCTGGGAATTTAGTGTTGAGCTCCGGTCTTAACCCATCCTCCTCCTCCTCCTCCTCCTCCTCCTCCTCCTCCTCCTCCTCCTCCTCCTCCTGCTGCTGTTCTTCACTCTCTCTCTCTCTCTCCTCCTCGTCCTCTTGTCTAATTATTTCCCTATAAGCCCCCCCCCTCTTGCTTCCTACAGCGCAAATAGCAAAGTCACATATGAGCGAAAATGATGTAAATATTATTAAAGCGACTCGGGCACGGAAACTCATTTTGAGGGTCGGTCTCTCTCTCTCTCCCTCTCCCTCTCCTCTCTCTCCCTCCGTCCCCCTCGGATCCCCCTACAATTTATTATTTTGCAAATAAAGTCGCGGTGACCGGGAGGGATCCGGGATGTTTATCCGGGGCCTGTCAGCGCGGCCCTATGCGGGTGCACGCACGCACGCGCGCGCGCCAGAATTAATGCTTTTTAATAATTGGGATTTTTTTTCCAGTTCCCATGCAGGGAATCGGGTTGGCGTTTACACTTCATAAGCTATATGAAAACACACCAAACGGGTGGGCGCGCACACACACACACACACACACACACACACACACACACACACACACACACACACACACACACCTGAACCCGTCCCAAAACATATTTTTACACACCCATTCTTCACTTTCTTATACTTTTACTTTTTTTTTATATCTCAGCCAACAATTGTTTAAAAAAATATTAATCCAAGCCTGACACCCCCCCCCCCTCCTCCTCCCTCCCTTTTCTCCTCCTCCTATATCTTTATCTGTCTCCCCCTCCAGGGACTCGCGGTCCTATTAGAACAAATGACGAGGGGCCCCGGCGCTTTTGTACCCAAAAAAAAGAAAAAAAGAAAGAAGAAGAAAAGGCGCAGGCGGGGCGGGGCGCGCGCGCGCCTGTCCTATTATGTGCGACACATGATCAATAGGGCGATAACGCCGCGACATCAATATAAGCGACAGAACAATGAGGGATATCATCGAGCATCCATCTTCATATGGCGGCGACACGAGGCCGCAGACAGCGAGCCGGGAGCCCAGATTCCGCCCCACGAATCTAGCGCCATCTCCTCCTCCTCCTCCTCCTCCTCCTCCTCCTCCTCCCTCGCGCTCAATAGACTATATGCGCACACACGCGCCCGCTTACACACACACAGACACACACACGTGCGTGCGTGCAGCTGGCGCGCGGGCTATTATTTTCCCATTTCAATTTGACACCCCTGCCTTTCATGCTAATTCTATTATTGTAGGAAGTTTATGTGATTCCGTATCACTGGAAATCGGTAATGTCTAATAACCCTTTGGGCTGAAAGGAGGAGGAAGAAGAAAAAAAAAAAGAAAAAAAAGAAAGAAAAAAGAAAAGAAAGAAAACTGCCTCCAGACCCCTCGGCAGCCAGTGGGAAAATAATTACTTTCATATCAAAACTCAGCAGGAGGCGCGGGGTCCTGCAGCCCCGCGGCCACTAACCTCATTCCAGCTCGGCCTTTCAAATGAATAAATTTGTTAAAGCAATAAATACAAACAGCCAGACGGACTGAGCCCCCCCCCCCCCCACACACCAGGAAAGGGGGGATTTTATCTGCTGTAACACACATACAAAAAAAGCTCCAGCCCGTCATGATCCTCTATACCCCCCCCCCTCCTCCTCTCACCCCCCCCCTCCTTCCATCAACAGGGCCTCTAAAAAGACGTGTGATTCAATTTAAACAATAACTTTATTTATCAAAAATGTTCACATATAAATATCATTTTCTCCGTTTTTTATACAATATCTGAGGATCTTCGTTGTAACGGCGGCCAAGCTTCTCTCTCTTTGTTGTTGTTGTTGTTATTGTTGTTGTGAGGAGAGAGAGAACTTGCTTCTGTTGGCGACTGGGCCCTAAAGCCTGGATGTGGGGGGGGGGAGAGAGAGCCCATCTGGATCGATCACACTACATGATTAGAAAATAGATGAGAATTAAAAGTCTCCCGATTCCTGATATGTTCCTCTTTCCTCTCTCGAGTGTCTCAGCGCAAAGCTTTTGGGAATGTCTGTGAGCGTGTGTGTGTGTCTGTGTGTGTGTGTGTGTCTGTGTGTGTGTGTGTGTGTGTGTGTTAGTCCATATCCACGTCCTCGCCATCTGTGTCGGGGGTTTCGTGACCGTCTGTGTTTGCCTCCAGACCCTCGCGGGGGTCCGGAGACGTTCGCTCGCCTCTCGAGGCGCACGCCGCCGCCGCCGCTGCCCCCTCGGCGTGCGGCTCGCCGGCCTCCGACCGAACTTTCAAACTGCCGTCGTCGCTGGTGTCGTGCGGCGGGGGAGACCCGGGGAGCGCCACGTCAACGCCAACGCCAACGCCAACGCCGCCGCCAACGCCAACGCCGCACTCCTCCGCGTCCGTGTCCCCGCCCGCCATATTGCTGATGTGATCGCGGCGCCGCTCGGCCGGGCGCCCAAACCCGAGGAGCTCGGGCTTTCGCCGCCGCCGCCTTCGCCTTCTGGCCCGGCCGCATGACGCCGCCGTCCTGACACGGCGAGGCCTTGGGGGCCGCCTGGGGCACCAGAAAGCCCCGGGGCTGATGGGTAATGGGGTAAAGCAGGAAGTGGCCTTTGCCCACCAGCGTCCTCTGACCGGCCAGCGGCGGGAAGTCCGGCGGCGGCTTCCGGCGCGGCGCGGCGTCCGCCAGGAGGCTCTCCACGCTGAACGGGTTGCGCTTCAGCGTGGCGGCGGCGCCGGGGCTGCAGCTGTGCGTGCTGCCCGGCGAGGAGGAGAGGCGCTCCGGGTCCCCCGCCGTTCTTTGGTTGTGCCGCAGGACGCCGTAGTCGAGCGGCGTTCGCTCCGAGTCGCCCACCCGGCGACCAACGGCGGGCGGCGACGTCGCCGGCAGCTCGATGCGCCCGCCGCCGCCGCCGCTCGGCGCCTGCTCGCTGTCGGTGAACTGCGAGACGCCGCTGTCGCTGTCGGAGCCGCCCGGCGTGTGGAAGCTGTCGCCGCCGGCCAGCAGCTTGTTCTGCGACTTCAGGAGTTTCCGCTCCTGCTTCCGCTTCTTCTTCTCGGCGCGCTCCTGGTCGCGCCGCGCGATCTCCTCGGGGTCCATCGGCTCGCCGCTGCACGTGGTCGGGTGGGAGTTGTGGGCCGGCCGGCCCGGGCCCTTCTTCGTGTTCTCCTTCTTCCTCCACTTGGCGCGGCGGTTCTGGAACCAGACCTGAGGTGCACACACACACACACACACACACACACACATGAAACACATGAAACACATGAAACACATACACACTACGGTTCCTTCCAGCTTCTATCAAAACACTATATTTACTGGTTCAGAATCTTCTTCTTCTTCATCTTTTGTGTTTTGCAGCTGGTCGTCGTGACATCAGTCGATCGTGGATTATTTGATTCGTGATTTTATGTCAACAAGTAAATAATCAGCCGAGTCATTCAAAAAAGGCCCGACGTTTCCTTTGTTTGGTGATTTTATGTTTTCTTATTGTGTTCTTCTTTATCCTCTAAATGAAATATCTTTCAGAGTGAAAACATGGCCGCGGGCGTTCAAAACTATCCTGAAGGGAATCAACAACAGCAACGGCGACGACGGCCGCGGCGCTTATTTAAACCGCGAACACGAACGCCGTCCGCGATCTGATGCCGTCCGCGATCTGATGCAACGCACTCCAATAACCCGGCAACAAACACTTTATGGACACTCAGATATTCTCTGGGACGTCGGCTCTCGGCCCAAGCGGTCCCGCGCGGGTCGTCCGGGGTCGTTTACGAGGCCAGACTTCTGTGTTTGGGCTTATTTTATTGGACTAAACCGTCCTATAATAACTCATCCAGCAAAGTGTACATGGCCGCACACAGAACGCCACTTATGGCGTGTGCGTATGCGTGTGTATGTGCGTGTGTATGTGTGTATGTGTGTGTGTGTGTTTGGACTACGAAAGACCTCACACATGCAGCAGTGGTGAGACGTCATCGTCAGAGCGGTTATCAGACGGTTTAAGGACTAAACCAGATTGACTAGAAAGATAAACAAATTCCACGAAAGTCAGAGACGAGAGAAAGAAAAGAGAGAAAAGAGAGAGAAAAGAGAGAAAAGAGAGAAAAGAGAGAGAATAGAGAGAGAGATGCGGCTCTGTTGGCCTCGTTGGGCTGCATGTGGACCAGCAGCCCAGCAGATGTGCAGCTCTTAATTACCAGCGACGTGATGGTATCACTCCGCCAATTACACCTAATTGCACCGGACTGCGAGAAATCGGCCACATCCGCCGCGCCTGCATATAGTCCCCCTCGCACCGGGGCCTCTCCCGGCTCACGCGCGGGCTCTCGACGCCCCCTCCCCCCTCTCCGGTTATCCACGCGCCTCGGGGGGCCCCTCGCTGCGCGTGCGCGCGGGCTGAAGGCCGCGTGTTCGGCGCTGATAACGGTTTATATAGTTCACACCGCGCGCGCGGAAGGAAAAGATCCGCGCGGACGTGGCGTAACGGAGGGGACGCCGACGTGCACGCGCGACGGCGGCGCTTCTTGAGAAGAGTTGATGTCGGTTACATCGTTTAAATTTATTTATTCCAGGAAGGAGCTCTGAGCCGCTCCGCCTGTAATCTGAGCTTTAGGAGCGAAATCCCCCCAAACGACACGCAGCCGAGCAGCTTCCGGCCCGCGGTTTATTTCACTGTGAATTGTATATATTCATTTAGAAAATATATAAATATATATCTTAAATGACTCAGAATATCAGACGTGGAGACATGCCAAGTAAATACAAGGGTATAGTACACCTGTATGTGTTTATTGTGTTATTATAATCACCATTATTATTATATGGCTATTATTAACAGATTAAATATAAATATGAAATGTGAATGTGAAAGATGGTCACGTCATCTTTTACAACATTTTATTTTTAACATAAACACGAATCATCGTAAGGTCTTGAATTGTGTTTAATTATTATTTTCCAGCTTTTTAGAACAATATTGCTATTAATAATATATTAATTATATATAATAATAATGTTATAATAATATATATTAATAACATTTGTTTTACTATTATGTATTTAATTATCTCTACATTGTGTTGCTAAACCACTACAATATAGCACACTAATCTTTAAATATTGTACTTACTTTAGCATTGTGTATTTTGTCAATATCAAAAAATATTTAAAACATAAATAATAGTAATGATAATGTTAGTAACAGTAATAATATGTAATAAAAGGATATAATGGTTTTATTGAATTATCTTAAACCTTAAAATTAACCACCTAAATGTCTAAATAATGGTATAAGGGTACAATTAAAAATACATATGATTAATCAGATATTAAGCTATATAATGTGGTGTCACTGAATGTTTAAAGGCAGAATACTAATTACCACTTCCCCCCTCGGTTTGCTCAGTAAATAGTTTTTTATTAACCCATAAATCAATAGGTTGCCTCCATGCATAATTCAAAAGACCCTTTATTGATGCTTTGATAATTGACAAATAGCTATCTGCGCGTGCACTAGGCCTTCATCAAACACACCGCCAGCTGACGTCTTTTTATAATCCTTTTTTTCCAGATTTCGAATAACGATTTACGTTTTATTGAAGAAGAAATACTAATAATCCGAACAGCGGCTGGATAACCATCAGTTTTCTCCGTTTTCCCCTCCGCTCGACCAAACATGGAGTAACGATCCGGTTCTCGTGTCTTTACCTGAACCCTGGACTCCACCAGGTCGAGTCGGAGCGCGAGCGCCTCGCGCATGAACACATCCGGGTAGTGGCTCTCGTTGAACGCCTTCTCCAGCTCCTCCAGCTGCCACCCGGTGAAATTCGTCCGCGTGCGTCTTCTCTTACAACCGGGACCGTCCTTATCCGGGTCCCCCGAATCTGCAGTGGTCCAACGTGTGTGTGTGTGAGTGTGTGTTGTGTGTGTTGTGTGTGTGTGTGTGTGTGTGTGTGTGTGAGTGAGTGAGAGAGAGGAGAGAGAGAGGGGACTGTCATCACAGTGTTTTGCTTGTAAGCATCCGTTTAGTGTAAAGTTCAGTGTGACCTGTCACCCCTTTGTTTAAACACGCTGCTGAACCCTCTGAGAGGTGACGTCACAATTTAGACAGAAACACACTTTAATGCTATTTCTGAGATTTTGAATATATTTCCAATAATTGCAAAACACCTTTAAAAAAGCTGCCAATATCACCCTCATCGAGATTAATGATACATTATTGTCCTTTATTTTAACCTCTAATGCCATTGTTTACATTATTATAATAAGCTTAAATATGAACTTTAAAAAATAAAAAAAAAATAACAAACTCCACAACTTTTAAGCGACACATTTTTCTCCGCAGACTAACTTCCTAGTTATGTCTAGTTAGTTTTTTTATTTATCCTACACGTCTTTTATTTTGACAACGCATGCCACATGCACGCGTCGCTCTCCCCGGTATCACGTCCCGGTCGCGGTGTCTCCAGCGCGCGCAGCACCGGGCAGCACCGGGCCTACCTGAGAGTTTGAACTGCTGGCTGTCGGGCGACAGCAGCGGGTTGACCACCGAGGCCGAGCACGAGCCGTTAAGTAATCCGTCTATGGAGAAGGGGGAGGCGGCGGCGGCCGCGGACTGCAGCTGGTGCCCGTTGGCGAGCTCGTAGAGGTGGTGGTGGTGGTGGTGGTGATGGGGGCCGAGCCCGTACGGGAAGCCCACCAAGCCGCCCAAGGAGCCCGCGAACTGGGCGTGAGGATGCTCGAGGACCCGGCTGTCCATGCTCGCCCGGGCTGCGGCGGGGCCGAAGTGAAGATGCGGAGGGAGGCGGTGTGTCCGGACATGCACGCGGGCGGAGGGGGGGAATACAAAAAAACCCCCAAAAAAGTCAGACGAGAGGTAGAGGAAGAGGCAGCAGCGTGCGCGAGAGGCGGAGGACGGGGAGAAGAAAGGGGGGAGACCCTGCAGGCTCGGACGGACCCCGTCTCCCGGTGTGTGGCGGAGCGGCGGCGGCGGACACCGGGGCTGCGCGAGGCTTCACGTTTTACGCTCCGGCCGAGATGTCGAAACCTGCGCGTGCTGCGCGCGAGCCAGCTCATTAGGGCTCCTCGCGTCTGCACGCGGGGACCAATGGGGGACGTTAATCGCCCCGTGACGTCAGAGACGCGGTTAATGGTGTAAAAAGGGGAAGCATGAGCGCGAGGAAAAAAGAGAGAGAGAGAGAGAGAGAGAGAGAGAGAGAGGATTTCTTTTCTTTTTTACTTTAGCGGATCGATCGCTAATTACACCTGGCGCGGCCCTTTAATTCAGCGCTGTCAAAACAATGAGCGCGAGCTCGTGGAAACAGTCACGTGACTGACAGGCAGACTCCATTAAAGCCTCGGGAAACGCGACATGTATAGCTATCACGAGAAAACACGTTTTAGTCTAACTTTGGGAAGCAATGAGTCCTCTCTCCTCTCTCCTCTCTCCTCGCCTTCGTCTCTTCTCACTCGTGCGCGCGCGCCTTTGCATTCCCTGTGTGCGTGCCCGCGCGCGCGTGTGTGTGTAAGTGTTTAAAGGGGGCATTCAGGGCCAGATTGATCCAATAACAGCGCCTTTACCCCCCCCCCCCCCATTTCCGCGAGCTGTCACATTGCATTTTAAACTACAAGCCTCTCTCCATCTCTGAGACACCCCCACACACACACACACACACACACACACACACACACGCACACACACAGACACACACTCCGCATCATTATCTCGATGTTTCACCTGAGCAGATTACACCGATGTTTAGTTGTAGCCGACATGATTTGGTGTTTCCAAGAATCCAATATCGTGCACGTGCAGCTCCACTCGGCGGCCACTGTGTCGTTACAGGACGAGCTTGTTGTTGTTGTTGTTGTTGTTGTTGTTGTTGTTGTTGTTGTTTGTGTGGTGTATTGCTTGGGTTTTAATAATTTGCAAGTGATTTTTTTTGCATATATAAAAAAGGCAAACTGAGGCTTATGCTTTTAGCTTTAATAAATAAGCCTAATATTGATATTACAACACTTACAAAAATAGTATATGAAAAAGGACAATACATGTATCTTGAGATATGATGGAAAGCTCCACCTGCAGTTGAGATTCATTTGTCCACTATATATGTTTCTGAGGCCAACATGAACTTAAAAACTTAGTAACAGGTGCCCAGAAAAATATCTATAACAAAATGTATAAAAAATCACATTATAATCAGATTTCACAATAAAAAACAATACATACATTAAATACACTATTTGAAATAAACATCTTGGTTTTTTTTGTATTATCATATTATACAGGGGTGATTGCTGTGTAATATGTCCAATATGGTCAAGTCTCCATGTGTCATCATGTGATGAGAAGATTCCCTGTAGGCTGATACGGTATCGCTATAGGTCCCTATAGAGGATTTATATATATATATATATATATATATATATATATATATATATATATATATATATATATATATAGGAATACATCAAGAGAGTCATTATATAGACTTATATACAACCAGAGGAGCCCCCTGGTGGTCAGGAGAGAGAATGCAGCTTAAAACATGAAGAATAGACTTCTATACAACCAGAGGAGTCACCCCCTGGTGGTCAGGAGAGAGAATGCAGCTTAAAACATGAAGAATAGACTTATATACAACCAGAGGAGTCACCCCCTGGTGGTCAGGGGGGAGAATGCAGCTTTAACACATGAAGAATAGACTTCTATACAACCATAGGAGTCACCCCTGGTGGTCAGGAGAGGGAATGCAGCTTAAAACATGAAGAATATACTTATATACAACCAGAGGAGTCGTCTCCTGGTGGACAGGGGAGAGAATCCAGCTTAACACATGAAGCATAGACTTCTATACAACCAGACAGGACACAAATTCCATGACCATCCAGTCCAATAGCTCCGTTGGCTCCGGAAGGCGAAGCGGGGAATCCCCAAACGTCAGACCGCGAATAATTTATGATGCCATAAAACGACAAAAGTGGAAATTAAGTCTCTTCTTCTTCCAGGATAAGTTACGCCTTTCATTTTATACAACGAGCACAGATTTAACGATTTTTTTGTGTGAAACTGATGATGATGTTGCGCAATACGAGGTGCGAGGAGGTCGTGCCGCCTTCGAGAACGTGAAGTCCAAGATCGTCCAACGCGCTGGGAAAAAAAAAGGTTTTTGGGGAGGAGAGGGAGAGAGAAGGAGAGGAGGAAAGGAGGGCGGGAAGGAGGGAAAGGGGGGGGGGGGGAGATTATACATATAAATTGTAAGCGGTGTCGCGGGGGCCAAATCTGGCCCGAGGCGGTGACTGCTTCATTTTGTGTTGAATTTCTTGACAGAAAGCCACCCGCGTGCTGGTGAATACTGAATGGTAATCAGAGCTGGTTGAATAAGTGCCTCCCTCTCCCCCTCCCTCTCCCCCTCCTCCCCCCCCCTCTTCCATTACTGTGAATTAATTCGACTTTATTTATCCAATTTCTGGGGCTGACAGAATGTTAATTTGAGTGGAGATTTTTTCCCCGCGCTGTTCTGCCGGTGACCCGTGGCCCTGGGATTGGTGTGTTGTAATAACCCAAATCTTTTCACCAGAGGCTCCGATAATTGTTACCTTATTAGCATGTAAATTGTTTAATTAATATTATTATGAAGAACCATATAATCCCCTCCGTTACTTGACCCGAGTCCGCCAGCGAGCGGGCCCTTTTCTGCATTTCAATGTCTGGTTTTTTAAATGGACTCTTTAATGTCCTGTCCCCCCCCCCCCCCCCCCCCCCACACACACACACACTTTTAAGGGCTTGAGAGGCTTTTGATGTCCCCCTCCTCTCTCTCGCTCTCTCTCTCTCCATTCTCTTTTTATTCCTTCGCCCGAGCTCTTTCTGATGTGTATTTATTTTACTGCTGCCATATTTGAACATCAAAATCCAACAACGCCTTCTTGTCATTTGCTTATAAAAGCTCTCCCCCCCCCCCCCCCCACACACACACACACACTCTTTGCGAGCCAAGCGCATGCAGCGCTCGATGAAAAGCAGCCCTTGACACGAGGTCCTGAGAGACCCGCCAGCATTTAAATTCTCTTTTCTTCCGTCCTCCTCCTTTTCTCGTCGGGCACGAGTGACATTGTCAGATGTTCCCTTTAATTAATTTGATAATAAGATGACGAGCCGCCGGCCTGCAGCCTTCCTCTCATTTCTCTGTGCAGACAACATACACACACACACGCACACACACACGCACTGGCCTGTAGTCTGTCACAGCGTACGTTGTTCACTTCGGCTCAGAGTAATGCAACAACAACAACAACAACAACAGCGCATATTAAAACCACCTCTAGGGGGCGCTCCTGGTTAGAGTGTCGTCTATCGGTCTTCATGGGTATCGGTCTTCATGGGTATAGGTCTTCATGGCTAAAGGTATTCATGGGTATAGGTCTTCATGGGTATAGGTCTTCATGGCTAAAGGTCTTCATGGGTATAGGTCTTCATGGCTAAAGGTCTTCGTGGTTATCGGTCTTCAAGGGTATAGGTCTTCGTGGGTTTAGGTCTTCAAGGGTATAGGTCTTCGTAGGTTTAGGTCTTCAAGGGTATAGGTCGTCATGGCTATCGGTCTTCGTGGGTATAGGTCTTCATGGGTATAGGTCTTCAAGGGTATAGGTCTTCGTGGGTATAGGTCTTCGTGGGTATAGGTCTTCGTGGGTATAGGTTTTCGTGGGTATAGGTCCTCATGAGTATAGGTCTTCAAAGGTATCAGTCTTCATGGGTATAGGTCTTCATGGGTATCGGTCTTCATGGGTATAGTTCTTCATGGGTATAGCTCTTCGTGGGTATAGGTCCTCATGAGTATAGGTCTTCAAGGGTATAGGTCTTCGTGGGTATAGCTCTTCGTGTGTATAGGTCCTCATGAGTATAGGTCTTCAAGGGTATAGGTCTTCGTGGGTATAGGTCTTTGTGGGTATAGCTCTTCGTGGGTATAGGTCTTCATGAGTATAGGTCTTCGAGGGTATCGGTCTTCGTGGGTATAGGTCTTCATGGGTATCGGTCTTCATGGGTATAGTTCTTCATGGTATAGGTCTTCGTGGGTATAGGTCTTCGTGGGTATAGGTCCTCATGAGTATAGGTCTTCAAGGGTATAGGTCTTCAAGGGTATCGGTCTTCGTGGGTATAGGTCTTCCTAAGTATCAGTCTTCATGGGTATCGGTCTGCATGGGTATCGGTCCTCACAGGGCCTCACTGGGCCTCGGAATTCCCTTTGCACCAATGGGCCGTGCAGCAGTTTAGGTTTTTTTAATCTTTACTCAAAAGAGCCTCAACTTTGTGAGCTAAGTTTAGCCATCAGAGGTTGGGCGACAATACACAAGCAAATAAACTCCCATAATATAGTTATAATTTCTAGCTTTTTAGTTTAGAGTTTATTTGATATGCTTTTTTATTTGAGGCCTTACCAGAGAGCCTGCTGCTCCCCGTCCCGTCGGGTTTCACGGCCTCGACGCCCAAGTGCAGTGGCGTTCGCCGCCAGGAGGACGTGGACACGCTACGTTGGGGTATTCAGAAGAAACTCTTTCTTTTTCTTGTTGGATGGAAAGAGTAAAACGCTGTGACAACGCAGGTTTCCACGAGCAGAGGAATCCCTATAAAGCCTCGGCCGGCCTCTTGAGAGGAGGAATCAAGTCGTGTTTATTTTTTAATTAGCAGAGCGAGGAGACGCAGCGGAGAGTTAATTACTCGATCGCTGCGTACAAGTTAATTTTTAACTAGTCGGAATGAGGTCAGTCATTAATGAGGCGGTCGATAATTAAGAGTCTAATCGGAATTAATTGTTGGACGACGAGAGGAGGACCATGAGAGGAGGAGCAGGAGATTTGTATATTTGTGTATGTATATGTATATTTATGTATGTTTGTGTATATTTGTGTATGTGTGTGTGTATGAACATATATACACGAAGACTCAAACTTTCTCTGGAGCCATAATTTCAATTCAATTAAAGTAACTCGTCACCTTGATATTAAACCGTGTTTAAGATGCTGAGCTACTGGATGCTTGAAAGAGTCCAAAAGACTTTTTAATTGTTATCAGCGAGCCAGATCCCCCCCCCCCCTCTCTCCTTCTTCACCCCCCCCTCCCATCCCGTTCCTTCCTCGGCTGTCTTGGCACAGGCTGCATGGAGACAGACCTAATTAACCCCCCTACCCCACAGGGAAATCCGCTATGCAAATTAACATTTTCAAAATACAGTAATGATATCATTTGAGGAACGGCGGTGCCAGCTCTGTTCACGCGCCGCCTCTGAAGTATATTTGCATCTACATTTTAGCGTGCGCAATCAATACGCCGTTCTCCTCACGTCTTCATCATCTGGCAAGGGTGTGTTTGTAGGGATGGGAGGAGGAGGAGGAGAGGGGGGGGGGGGGGGGTCAAAACAAATACTCAGATCTGATGGGCGCGGAGGACCGGGCCTATCCGGCTACTGGATACTGGAGCCACACAGAACCATCTGCCGGGGAGGGGAAACGATGGAGGAGGAGGAGGAGGAGGAGGAGGAGGAGGAGGAGGAGTGGAAGGAAGGAGGAGAACCCCCCCCCCCTTCCCCCTCCAAGCCGCTCTGTAAACGAGGAAAGATGTTTTAATTAGGAGGCTCATTTAAATGTCTTTAACGAGCAGCTCGGCCCGAAGTGAGGAGAGTCCTGATGCCGCTCGAAACAAAAGATTATTCATTTATTTTCTTCTTCTTCTTCTTCTTCTTCTTGACCTTCTCTCGAGGGGCCGGAACATCCCATAATAATCATGTTTAAGGAGAGAGAGAGCGATAGATCCGCTCGTGTTTACCGCAAGGTATAATAATCTGTTTATTCGTGCATAATTGTTCCTGGAAGAGATGAATGCGTCCCCATGGTTACGGGGAGTGTTCCGTGTACTCATCATTACCAGATTAAAATAAGACACTTTAGACGTTTGGTGTTTTTTTGGAGATGGGACTCGTTGTCGTGACCTTTGACCTCGACGCCGAGGCTTCTCGTCTCTCCGGTCGAAGCGGCTGCTGTGAGGACTCTCCCTCCTTCAGAGTTTGGATTCAACGCTCAGATTATTCTTATTAAATCATCTCATGAATAAAAAAAGAAATTCTTCACTCCTAGTTGGTCGATAATTTTCTATTTGAGTGGAAACAATAGAGTTTAGCCGGCTGCGTCACTCGTGTCGACGCTCGAGCTTCAGGTTCTCTGAAGTATGAATATAAAGTTCCCTTTATTATTTATTGTTGTTATTGTGCGATGGAGAAACTGTAACGCAGATTATAATCATACAACAATAAAACTGCTTAATCCCGGTTTAATCCCGGCTGTCACGGTATTTCAATAATACTCTGAGACGTCTATTTAAAACCAGAACATGATCCTCTTCATGGCTCCATGACCTTAAAGCAGGAGTAGAAGTTACAGCGATGACATCACTCAGGGATGTCGCCCAGTGGGTGAACTGGTTTCAGTCCACCCAGCGCCGCCTCGTGATGAGGATGATGATGATGATGATGATGATGATGATGATGATGATGACGCCCTCTGGATTAACATACGCCTAATTGTTTACTGCTGCTTGTTTACATAAATACAAACATGTTGCAGGGAGAGAGAGAGAGAGATAGAGAGAGAGAGAAAGAGAGAGAGAGAGAGAGAGAGGGAGACATTCAGTACACTCTAAAAAAAGAGCCGTAGAATTAATAACAATTTGTGGCAGGTAATTACTTATCAATTAAAGCTGTTATCCTGCCTAATTAGGCAACGTTCATTAAATTCAGCCAATTTAAACCGTAATCAAAGTTAGCGGGGCCTGACAGCGGAGCGAGGGCCGGTGGAGGAGCGCCCCCTAGTGGAGGAGAGGGGGAGGGGGGGGGGGTCTCAGGCTGCGACTGTGTGAAAAGGTTTTGTATTTTATTAATTTAATTTAATTTAATAAAACATTAAGCGTGGATGAGAAAGAATGTCTTTTCATACATTATTTTTTATATTTTAGTTATATTATTATTATTGTTGATATTTTGAATTGTTATTATTGTTGTTTTTATTATTATTGTTGCTATTTTGTATAGTTATTATTGTAATTATATGAAGGAATACGTTATTTTACTGAAGGAACAACTGCTGCAAAGTAAATAAGTAAAAGTACACTGATTGGGCCTTTTCAAGAAGTATATTAATATATATATATTATTGTAATTATCTTGGTTCTGATGGACTAAAGTGTCTGCAGATATGAATTCACTATAATTCAGGAAAATCTATGAAGATCAGATAAAATAATGAGGAACTGGACCCAGACTGAAGGTCGGGTGATAATCAGCTGATAATCTGATATGGTAATAAACACATTATGCACATTGTTATGATCACTTAACGTTGAGATGGAATGATGTCGCTCATCACTCAGATATTATGTCAAAATGATTCTCATGTCTATTAAGAGACACATTTAATATCTCTATCCAGCACAGTTCGTTCCTTTTTAAAATGTCTACTATAAATGTAAAATGTTACTCTGTTAGCACTGTTGGCTACGAGCCGCCATGTTGAGAGCCATTTAGAGACAATCGAAACACTCCCATATGTTTGATGTATATGTTTATATATTTTTAAATATGAATATATATATACATACATATATATATATATATGTTTATATATACGGTATATATTGATATATCTATTTATACATGTTTATATATACACACATATGTAGTAGAAAGCCTGAAATGTACTTTAAAGATGTTGATAAGTTACTTTCTGATGATTATAATTAAACAAATGGTATATTTTTTACAAAATCCACAGTTATCATCAATCTCCGTGACCGGAGGAGTGACGTCTCCCCCCCCCCCCCCCCCCCCCCCCCCTGTCCAGAGAACTGCTGTGGCCACGTGGACAACAAAGCGCGCGCTTCTGTAGTTAATTAATATTGGCTCTTGTTTGGTCGAGTTAATGAACGAGTGCATTATGCACCTCTGGGACGCCCCGCCTCCACAATCCAGTTAAATTATCCCCCCTCCCCACATTGTCCTCCAATTTCCCCACTCTGATCCTGCACTGATGGGGTCCATGTCACACACACACACACACACACACAAACACACACACACACACACAAACACACACAAACACACACACACACACACAGGGGCACAGGCTACTACCCCTGCTGTCTCCATCTGTCTGTCTTTGTCCCGCTCTGGTGGGTTTGACTTCTTTGTCTTTATTTATTGATGCCTTCTTGTTCTTGTTCTTCTTCTTGTTCTTGTTCTTCTTCTTGTTTTCCTTCTCCTCCTTCTCATTCTTCTTCTTCTTCTTCTTCTTCTTCTTCTTCTTCTTCTTCTTCTTCTTCTTCTCCTTCTCCTTGTTGTTGTTGTTGTTGTTGTTGTTGTTCTTCTTCTTCTTCTTCTTCTTCTCATTTTTATACTCCTTCTTTTTCCTTCTTCTCCATCTTCTCCATCTTATTCTCCTCATTCTTCTCCTTCTCCTTCTTCTTCTTCTTCTTCTTCTTCTTCTTCTTCTTCTTCTTCTTCTTCTTCTTCTTCTTCTTCTTCTTCTTCTTCTTCTTCTTCTTCTTCTTCTTCTTCTTCTTCTTCTTCTTCTCCTTCTTCTTCTCCTTCTTCTTTTTCTTTATATATTTATTTTATTTTATTCAACGCATGCGCAGCTCTGGGTGGCCGATAACTTCCGTCCCATTAACTCGTCTGAGAGGTTAGTCAAACAAAGTCTGTCCGCAACCTGATCCTGATTTAAACATATTCACACGCGCGCGCGCGCCTACACACACAACCACACGCACACACGCACACACACGGTCGTGTGGGTCAGAGAGGGGGGGGGGGTCCATATTATTTGCATTAAAAGCCTCGCACCGTGAAATTCATGTATAATTACAAAGCGGGGTGGTGTGTGTGTTATGTAGATCAGGGGGCGTGTGTGTGCGCGCGCGTGTGTGTGCGTGTGTGTGTGTGCGTGTGTGTGTGTGCGTGTGCGTGTAGTGATTGGCTCGGATTGGTTATTTTGTTTTGGTTATACGCTAACAGGGAATGTAGAGTGACAGATTGCAATTATCCCGTTATTGTAATTGTCAAAGTCAATTCGCTGCAGCCCGCATAACGAAGAAGAAGAAGAAGAAGAAGAAGAAGAAGAAGAAGAAGAAGAAGAAGAAGAAGAAGAAGAAGAAGAAGAAGAAGAAGAAGAAGAAGAAGAAGAAGAAGAAGGTTACATTTGTTAAATAAGGGTCGAGAAAAAGTTATTTATTATTTGTTGTTGTTAAAACAGAGCTGCAGCTATTTTAATTTACTGCTGAGTTTAAGAGTCGTCCTTATGTTAGGACGCGGGCTGCAGTTTCCTGTAATAATATATGTTATTATTAATTGTTGTTATTATTATTATGTTTATTATTATTGTTTAAGTGAGGCGCTCCAAGTTAAACCCAGAAATATCTCATTCCTGTTCCTTCCGCTCTTCCTGTGGAGCTGCATCGCCCCCGTGTGGTGAACAGGGCACAGAGCAGCTAATGGGCCTCATTAATAATAATGACAACAATACAAATAATACTTAAATCATAAATATAACAATGAATACAAATAATAAGAATAATATTAATAACAATAATAATAATATGAATTGCAACAATAATAAATTGAACATTAATGACAACAAATAAAATACTGAGTAATAGCATAACATTAAGAATAATACGAATAATGTTGTCTACATAGCTCCTGTTGAAACACAGTTACAGAGCACATAACCTAAAAAGTGACGTCCTCGTAACATTATCTATCCTCTGTCTCTGTGCTGATGTTGACCGTCTGCATACGCATACATCATCAGCTGATGGCCTCTAAATTAAATTTAATTAAATTAGTATCACCTTTGGCCTTTGTGCTGACGGATCCTTAAAATACAAAAAAAAATACATTTAGTTGGCGTTTGGAGTTCCTGTTAATTTTCGCGCATGGCGTCATTATTTTATATTTAATATAAATGTATTTTTGTTTTGTGAAACCGCTCCGATCCCACAAGGACGACTCCATGTTTTGAAACAGTGGTAAGGAGTCACTTTAAAGTTTTGGACTAAGAAGAGTAATAACAAATATAACATGTTTCTGTTTCATATTGGATATATATTAGAACAGCGCTTTACAATAAGTCAACATTTTTTGGGAAAAAGGGGTTTATCTGCTCTCATCTTTAGCATAGCCGCTTAGCTTAGCTTCTGGAAACAGCTAGCTATAGCTTGTTGGCTGTGTTCAACAGAAGTTATGTCCCGTGTGTTTAATTAAAACACAGATTATAGTGTACATTTAAAAAAGAAAGAAAGAAAACACCACATTTCACAATTTCTTAGTGATTTATGTGCCATAGTATAATCTTAGCTTTGAGCGGTTGCCGGGCAACCGGCGTAGACTTCAGGAAGCCGGGAGAAAGTCGGCCATGTCATAACATAGCATCGTTTTTTGGTGATGTCATTTGAATTTCCTAATCAAAGAGGAAGGAGGAAGGCAAGTGACCACTATGTTAACACGTGTTTAAATTAAAGTTAAGCCTGCTGACGTAACGGCACGTTGTCAACACGTGACGCAGCTGAACTCGGTGACGTCACCTGAGCGCACCTGCATCTACTTCTACTTAATGAAGCTCAAGCCTTGTGCACACACACAACACACACAACACACACTGCGCGGGCGCGTCGTCGGCTGTGATGGCGGACTCTCGGAGGGTTCAGTTGACCACGTTGCCCCCCGGTCCAGTCCCCTCGGAACCGGCCCCGAATCCCCGGAAGTCCCCGACAGCTGGCCCGCGGGCGGAAGTGGGCCGCCCGGACCCCGGCACCGTCCGGCTGGAACTCGCGCTGTTCGAGGCGGATGAGCGGAGCAGTCCGGAGTTCAGCTACAGCCGGCTGGTGGACAGCAAGGTGGGCGACTCATTCATTCATTTATTTATGCTGATCCCAAGTAATAAACAAAACAACGTTATTGTATAATTAAACGCGAAATAAATAAAAACATTTTTTATTATTTTCAGTTCACTTACTGTTTATTTTTTATTTTTTTTGTGTATAATGAATTAATATATTAATGATAAATACCTGTGATGGGACATCTTAAGACACTTTCCATTAATGTTTTACTATTTATTTCTCACTTTAAAATCCCATATGCTGTATTTTTTCTCAAACTTTTAAAACAAACACAGAAGAAAAAACAAACTGAAGTTTAAATACAGTCGAGCTACTGTTAAAGTTTGTTTAAGATTAATCTTTGTTGATGCGACCCTTCAAAATGTAATCTAATTCAACATTTTATTTTAATGCACGGATAATCTATTTGCTATTCATACTTACGGTTTTAGAACATTCAATATTACTTTTATTATTTAGCCATTTCTGTGAGAAAGCTTAGCCCACACACACACACACACACTCACACTCACACTCACACTCACACACACACTCACAGTGTATATTAAGCTAAATGTGCGACTTCAGAACGCGTAACTGTTTTTATTATTTCGTGTAAAATCTGATGTGTCTATTTTAGATCAACTGCACTAAAGAAAAAGTCCCACTCAGCAGATTTGAAGAGGAAGAAAAGAGGGAGACCGAAGAGGTCGCTGCTATTTCAAGGAAGTTGGAAAATCTCTATGTGAGTAGAAGTTGTTTATTTTGTATTTATTTGCCTTCTTCTCTTGCTGCAAACTTGCATTATCGTCTATAAGGATGCAGACTGAGGTCCTTTTTGAACACGTAAAGTTTGTTTTGAAGACACTGAAATTTGAATGGTGTAATCGTCATTTTGCATCCCCTCGTTGTAGGGTGATAACCCAAAGGAACAACAACAGAAGGAGGACCGTATTCAGGACTTGATTGACATCGGCTTCGGTTACGATGACGAGGATTCCTTCATCGACAACTCTGAGGCGGTGAGTTGCATCGACTTCAAATCCACGTCTCTGAAGACGGTTTTGTTTTTACTCGTTATCAGTTTCCCTTCATGAGGTCTCGGCCTCGTCTGTCTTGACCCCGTGACCTTACGCCCTGCCGGTCTCTGCAGTACGACGAGTTTGTGCCGGCCTCCATCACGACGCGACTCGGCGGCTTCTACGTGAACTCTGGCGTGCTGCACTTCCGCCAAGTGTCCGGGGCCGAGGAGGCCGAGGAGCTCACCACCGACGAGGAAACGCCCGAGTCCCCCAAAGTAAGGATGGCATCTGAGGAAAACGACAACAACAACTAGAACGGGCACTCGGTAGAGCGCATACCTTCACATATCACAAGGTTGGGCATTGAATTATGAAAATGTTGGCGTTAGTTGCCAATTGGATATAAATTTACTGCACTATGGTAAAAAGAAGGTGTTACCTTTTCATGACCTTGACCTTTGACCCGATTGATCCCCAAATCAAATCAAAGGGTCTCCGGATAATAACCAACCATCCCACCAAATTCCATGAGATTCGGTCTAATACTTTTTGACTTATGTGAGTAACACGCATACAAATAAATAAATACATGGCGATCAAAACATAACCTTCCGCATTTTCAATGCACCGGTAATAATAACAACAACAACAACAACAAAAGCCTTGAAATGTATGTTTTGTTGTTCTCGAAACAAATTAAATAGGCTCATGAGTGACTTTTTGTTGTTTTTCAACGTGAACTTTTAGAAACAAGAGGTCAGCGGAGGTCACGACAAGCCGAAGAAGAAGCGCCGCACGGAAGGAGCGATCGTCCGGGAGGCGGAGTCCAGGTGAGGCGGGCGCACCAGAAATGTAAACGCGATCCATCTCGTGAGCGCAGTAACGTGTCGCCGTCTCGTAGCGCCGTGTCTGAAAGTGGACCGGACGCCACGGCGATGAAGAAGAGAAAGAAGAAGATGGCCGCCGGCCCGCTGAGCGTCACCAGGATGTTGAAGAAGTTCCAGAAGGAGAAGGAGAAGGAGCGCGAGAAGATGGCGAAAGCTCCTCAGAAGAGCGCCGTCGTCCCGGCGCTCGTCTTCGTCCCGGCGGGCGGCGTGCCGGGCCTGACGGACCCGCTGCTCAGCCTGATCGGCTCCACCGACGACCACGCGCTGATCCAGGCGGCCAACGCCGTGGACTTCGACATCGACCTCGACTCGTTGTTGGACGTCACCGAACAGACTTCGTCCGCGCAGCCCGGCGCCGCCGCCGAGGCGCCGCTGTTCAGGCCCAAGGCGGACGAGCCGATGGAGGCCGCCGCCGCCCCTCTGGTCCGACCTCCGGACCCGGAGGCCGACGTCCGTCCGCCGCCTCGCTCGGCGGCGATCCCGCCGGCGCCGCCCGGCGCCCCGGCCTCGGCGGCGCAGTGCGCGGTCCCGCTGCCGGAGGGACTTTCCCCGCGGCTGGAAGTCAGCATCCGGAAGCTGCTGGCGGTGAGGCGGCGCTGCTGGACTGTGATTGGACGAGGTGCAGGATGGAGGGATGACCAGCTTTCCTTTTCTTCTTCTCTATTCCAGGTCATCAAGACGTCGGAGGGAGAGAAGCTCAAGTTCTTCACGCCGGAAATCAACTCTGCCCTCCTCGAGTGAGTCTTCTTCTTCTTCTTCTTCTTCTTCTTCTTCTTTTCAGATTATTTCCTCTTTTCTGCTTCTTTCTTATTCTTTCTTCCCTTCTTCTTCTGATTATTTCCTCTTCTTTCCTCTCTTCTGCTCCTTTCCCTTCTTCTTCCTCTTCTCAGAGGTACCGACTCCACAATTCGTCACTCCAAAATCTAATCTGTATATTTTTCCTCTGACTCGTTTGTAAACCACAAATCGACCCTCCAGGTCAAAGGTCGGGCTGTGATCGTGAACCTCCTTTCTTTCTTTCTTTCTTTCTTTCTTTCTTTCCCCCCCCCCCCCAGCATCGAGCTGCAGTGCCGGGAGCAAGGCGTTCAGCTGCGCTCCAAGGTGTACACGCACCTGTCGGCCTTCCTGCCCTGCAGCAGAGACACGCTCCTCAAGCGCGTCAAGAGGCTGTTCCTCGCCCACACGGTGAGCTTCTTCTTCTCCTTCTCCTCCTTTTTTTTCATCCCCTCTTCCTCAAACATCCGCCAGGAGGAGCCCCCCGACGCCAACGACCCCCTGCAGAAGCTGAAGGAGGCCATCGGCAGAGCGATGCCCGAGCAGAGCGCCTCGTTCCGAGAGAGCTGCCGGCTGCACGAGCTCGGCCGGACCGCCAGGTGAGCGCGCCAGAGTGCATCCTGGGTAAAATGAGGAAATATCACCATGTGCTGGTTTTAAATTGTCCCTAGTGGCCATTATTCTGCATGTGTGTGCAACTTGATTCATTGGAGATGTGCATCTTGCATCCTTCTATCATCTTTGATTCTCCTCCACGTCAGGGCCACTGAGGAGGAGAAGGTGGAGGAGAACCTGGAGGAGAAAGGTGGGAGGAGAGGAGGAACAGGAGGAGGTGGAGGTCCGAAGAAGTCCTTCAGATGGAACGAAGAGATCAGGTCCGCCGTGATGAAGATGATCGTTAATTGGCCGACATTTGAAATGGAAAGCGTCTTCAGCTCTCTCTTTCTTTCTTTCTTTCTTTCTCTCTCTCTCCTCCCGTCAGGCGGGGGTTGTGCGAGGTGCTGCGCGTGAGGATGGAGAGCTACAGCACCCGAGGGAGTCAGGAGATGGAGCTCCAGCTGAAGAGCTTGTTGGACAACGAGGTCCAACCGCTGTGGCCCAAAGGGTGGATGCAATGCAGGTACGCTCCGTCTGCTCCGCCTGCACCACCCTCTACACCGCCGCCTGACCCCCCCCCCCCCCCCCCGTGTCGCCTCAGGGTGCTGCTGCGGGAGAGCAGGAAGATGTTGAGCCTTTTCACGCCGCCACCGTGAGTACGATAAGAGCCGGGCGCCGCCCACGGGTGTCTCTGGTCGCGTTGTTTTGAATTATTTTGGCTTGAGGTGTTCCGGTTGAAATGACGACGTCACACGAGTTGTTTATACTTCCTCAGTCGTGATTTATATTTATGCCACTTTTTGGTGGAATGTTTCACAATTACGACGTGTATATTTTCAGCTTTAAAGGCTAAATGAGACTCGCAGTTCTGACGTTTATTAGTAGTTCTTGTTTTTGAATCCACTTCCCGCCGCGCCCTCAGGGTGAAGCCGGCCCGGCTGGAGAAGAGGTCGACGTTGGCCCCTCCCCCCCCGCTGAAGGCCCTCCCCAGAGAGGCGGACGACGTCATCATCGTGAGCTCCAGCTTCGCCGCGCCGCTCTGCACCGAGAAGAAGAAGGAGGCGTCCGCCGCCGCCGTCGTGAAGAGGCCCGAGGTGGTGGTGGCGGCAGTGGCGGCGGCGGCGGACGCCGTTTCCCAGACGCCCGCGGAGGCGGACCGCCCGCCGGTGAAAGCCGCCCCGGCGCCCGCTCAGCAATCCCTCCTGGACCTCCTGGCCGATCAGGCGCTGGCCCGGGTCCAGCCCCACATGGCGTCCCAGGAGCTCCTGGCGGCGGCGGTCGCCAAATACAAACGCTCGGTTCGCCACTGGAGCTTCGGCGCGGACGCCAAGAGCCCTCCTCTTCCTCCTCCTCCTCCTCAGTCCAGCCCGGTGGACTTCCCTCTGACTCACGCCCCGCCCTCGCTGCTGCCGGTGGGAGACTTCGCCCGCCACATGGACGCCGGCCACGTGTTGATCATCTCCGACGACGACGACGTCGCCGCGTGACGCCGCCGCTCCGCGCAGAGAGGTTTACACCCGTCTAGATGATGTTGTTGTTGTTGTTGTTGTTGAAACCTTCGGTGATCTGGATATTGTTTATTTCAGTAATTTTAATAAAAAAAAATATTTTAAGGATGAGTTTTTGTTATGTTTGCAAAGATTTAGTTGTGTAGGCTTTAAACATATAAAATGCGTCTCCTCTGCGTTTGTCTTGTCTCCATGGGAACAGAGGACGGACACGTCTCACACGGGAGTCGAACCAACAGCAGCTGGGAGTGACCAGCAGGAGGAAAAGAAGAGAAACGTCCCGACTCTAAAGACGCCGACTGTACATGAATCAATTATTTCTAATTTAATAAATATTGAGCACTTGCATTTTGTGTTTTGAGTGAATAACTGAGCCTCAAGTTTTATTGTTAATGCAGAACATCTAAAAGATAAAGTTTCTTTACATATTGCGTATGACACGATGAATGACCTGCAGTTATGTGAATTTATCATATTTTGTTATTGAACGAGCAAATCGATTGAAACTGAGTTCATCATTTAAATGAACAGCAGAGCGAAGGTACACCGTTATTCTGAAAGCTGCGAAAATAACTAAGGTTTCATTGGTTGATCAAATAAAGACGAATGTTGCAGATGCATATGAATATATGCTGCACCTGTTGCCATGCTAATATTGTTATATGCTTATTTACCTTGCTAATTTTAGTTTTTTTTCATGTGCTATCAACACCCCATGCATATCAATAATGAGAATGCAACCAGTCACTTTACTATTATTTATTTATCTTGACTCATTCAGCCTGGCAGAACATTTCTCCTCTTTGACTTCAGAAACCTTTAATCTCTCACGTGATGTGCTTTGTGAATAACCTTTGTTATGTTTACCAGGATCTTGTCTCTCCTGTAAGAATTATCTTTACACATTTAGTCCGGAGCGACTAAAGAAGCTTCATGAATACGACCTCACTTTGTTTCTTTATCCTGCAGAACATGTAACATGTAACATGTAACATGTTACATGTACGTACACGGGACAGACGGGGATACTGTTTGTGGCAAAGGGTGCAGACATAAACATCTAAAATAATTGCAACCTGGAAAGGAAGGCAGACCTATAGGTGTGTGTGTATATATATATATATATATATATATATATATATATATATATATATTATTTATATATATATATATATAATAAACATATATATATACATACAATATATGTATATTATATCATAAATATATATATATATATTATATGCATATATCATTTATAATACTTATGTAATATATATAATATACATATATTATATATTATATCAATAATACACATTTTATATGTTATATATATTATAAAAATAATACATATATTCTTTATAATATATTATATATATTTATATTATATACTATATATATATATATATTAATGATTATTACATTGTACATAACTGTTGATTTCTTTCTTTGTGCAGATTAAAGAGGTAAAAAAAAATGTACCTATGCAGAAGCTCTCAAGAGAACTAGAGCTGCTTCTAATGTGACCTCAACTCTCAATGCAAAAATCAAATGAAGACGAACAGCTTGGAGAGATGGCTCCCAGGTCACATGGGGGGGGGGGGGGGGCTTTGATGTTCTACAGCCAGTTGATCATCTGCGTCAACAAGGCGGCCAACAGGAAGTGCTCATTGAGGCTGTTTGTCGTTCCTGTGGAGAGGAAGAGAAACGTTAACTTCACCAATACTCGGTGTCCATTTGGTTTTATTCCTCCGTCGCTGGAGACCCACCGCGGCCGGGAAGCACCACCACCTCCACCGTGAAGTTGGTCTGTCCCAGAAGGCCCTCTGCGCACACGGTGTATTTCCCAGCATCCTTTGCGCTCGAGTGAGTGGGCGGGGCCACCGCCCGCCCGTCCCGGAACCACACGACGAGCGGCGGAGGGTTCCCCCGCACCTCGCAGCGGAGCCGCTCCCCCGCCCTCACCTGCAGCCGGGGGGGGCACGCGAGCTGGGGGCCGTCTGGGGGAGAGTCGGAGGGTGAGGTTCTAGGGGGAACCAGGAATGGTGCCTCAGAGAACCGTCGTTCGAAGGTTCTTTGAGACACTCTTACAGGGTTTCTGAAGAACTCGTGTAACCAGAATTGATGCCTTAAAGAACTGTTTCTTGAAAGACCTTTAAAGGTTCTTTGAAGAACTATTTATGGAAATGGTTCCTTAAAGAACCCTGGTTTGAAGGGTTCTTTGTGGAACCAGAAATGGTGCCTTGAAAAAACATTTATTGAGGTTCTTTGATAAACCCTGTTTTGAAAGGTTCTTTGTGGACCAGAAATGGTGCCTTGAACAATTTTTTGAAGGTTCTTTGAGACTTATTTATAGTTTCTCTGAAGAACTCTTTAAGGAAATGGTTCTTTAAAGAACCCTGTATTAAAAGGTTGTTGGTGTAACCATAAATAGTGCCTTTAAAGAACCGTTTCTTGAGACACCTTTAAAGATTCTTTGAAGAACTCTCTAAGGCAATGGTTCCTTAAAGAACCCTGTTTTGAAAGGTTCTTTTTGAACCAGAAATGGTGCCTTGAACTATTTTTTTAAGGTTCTTTGAGACACATTTATAGTTCCTCTGAAAAACGTGTTAAGAAAATGGTTCTTTAAAGAACCCTAGATTGAAATGTTGTTGGTGGAACCATAAAAAGTGCCTTTAAAGAACCATTTCTTGAGACACCTTTATAGGTTATTTGAAGAACCCTTTCAAGAAATGGTTCCTCTAAAGAACCATTTCTTGAAAGAGTTCTTCGTGGAACCAGAAATGGTTCTTCCATTTTCGGTTCCAGGTGGCACCTCCAGGTTTCTGTATTTAAATTAGTTTCACACCCAAATCTATTCAAACGTAAGGAAGTGTTTTGCATGTCCGTGTTTATTCAGCCCGAGTGGCTCGTGAAGACCAACTCACAGAGGACGGTGTCGGTGACGGTTTGTGACTTCACCACTAGGGGGCGCTCCGGCCCACCGGGTCCCAGCTCCAGCTTGGCCTCGCACCGGTACTGGACCCCGTCGTCCTCTCTCCTCGGGGTGATGTCGAAGGAGAAGCTCTCGGTCACCGGCCTCGTGTCCTTGTTGCCGGACCTCACCCGACCCAGCGGCGTGCGACCTCTGTAGAAGGTCACGACGAGGTCCTGCACCGGCGCCACGCCCCGCACCGTGCACTGCAGCGTGTACTGCCGACCCGCCAACGTGGGCCCGGCGTGGCCCGCGAAGCCGAGCGACACGTTCTCCGGAGGCTCTGTTAGAGACGGAGCGACATGTAAAACCGCGAGAAGGGAAACGGGGATTCTTCCTCTGTGGACTCACGGTAGACGGTGAGCGGCAGCTCGATGTGACACTGCCCCCCCTGCTCAGAGAGGGCGTAGCACTTGGGCTCCACGGCCCAGTCGGTCATGCTGTCCACGCGCCACACCAGGAACCGCTCCATGGTGAGTTCAGGAGCTGCCTGGAGATGCAAAGGATCAGGAAGCGGCTCGGATTCTTTGGGGTCAAGCTGCCCTCGTCCAGTGTTCGTAGCTATACCTACGAAAAGAACGCTAGCGCCTCTTAATGTTCCCGATGCGCTCGCTCTGCGACGCGCGAGGCGAGAAGTGTCAACGCGACACGTAGAGACAGAAATGACATGTTGTGGAGAGACGATCAACAACAGACGGCTGCTTAGTTTAATAAAAGAACAACAACGTGCTATAGAGAACGTTACAGGGGGGCGGGACCATTTTTTCAAATGACAAATCGATAAAACAAGTACAGAAATGTCAGAGATAAACATACAAATAAATTTAGACACATATACACACACACCTACATACATATATACATACATACATACATATATATATATATACACCTACATATATATATATACACATACACCTACATATATAAATATATATATATATATATATATATATATATATATATATATAAATACACACATCCACACCCACCCACACCTACATATATATATATATATATATATATATATATATATATAAACACACACACACATATATTTATATATACACATATACATACATACACACATATACACATACCCCCCCCAAAAGAAATAAAAAAAACAAAAAGAGAAAAACAAAAGGAAGAACATTTCTTGACTATATTTTCAATTAATTTGAAAAATAAATGTGAGTTTTCATGGAAAACAATAGTCTGCGTGAGCCTAAACTTTTGACCGGTAGTGATGAATACTTTCTCGTATTCCTTGGCTATTAAACATGCCAGTACTGCAGAGGGCGGAGCTAACAGGTGTCGTATTGGAGAGTTCCTCATCCTTACCAGCGAGACCTCCCAGCCCAGAGCGGAGAAGCCCGGCGTGGACACCGAGCAGTTCGCCGTCACCGGATCCCCGAACCTGACGGAGGCGTTACGCAGCAGTTATAACACACGCTCACGCGAACGGGTAAAAGTACGACAACGGGTACCTCTGAGGAGATCCCCATGGACACACCTGACCACCAGAGAGGAGGGAGACAGCGTCAGAGGGCAGCCGACTCCTCCGCCGGACGGGGCAGGAGGAGGAGGAGGAGGAGGAGGAGGAGACCCCGGGGACGAGGAGGGGAGGACGACGTGCCGTGGAAGAGGAGGAGCAGGTGTGAGGGTGGAAACGGGGGATGAGGCGGCTGAGGTCACGGGACAGGTCATGGAGAGAGGAGGAAAACACACAATAAGTCAAAGGCTTAGGAGGAGGAGGAGGAGGAGGAGGAGGAGGAGGAGGAGGAGGAGGAGGAGGAGTGAGCCACAGAGCAGCATAAACAAGACAAGGTTGTTTTACTCAAAGAATACACATTTCATCATCCATACTCTTCTAAAGTATAATTAAATGACATAAGATCTGATCTATAAAAGGACTAAAAGGTATATATGTTATTCATGTATGTGTAGATATATTTATATATATATGTATATATGTATATATGTATATATATGTGTATATAACACCATTTTAAACATATAAACATATATATATATGTATATATACTGTATATGTTTAATATGTTGTGTGAACATATACAAGTAGTATATTGTATATAAATATATATATATATACATATGTATGTTTCTATATATTTATATAGAAACATACATATGTTTCTATATAAATATATATGTTTACAAAATATATTAAACATATAAGTATATACAAATATATTTTTAGAGAGATATATATAGATATATATGTGTGTGTGTGTGTGTGTGTGTGTGTATGTATTATTAGTATCTGTCATTAAGTCCAGTCCCATTGTGAGCCGCTTCTCTTCAAGTCTTCTCCATGAACTTAGGCGTCCTTTCTTCCGCCTTCACACAATACCGCCGAGGGTCAGTTGTATTTTGCCGTTTCGTGGAATAACACTCTCTCAGCTGATCTCAGGTCAGCCATTGTTTGCTGAGTCCACAGCGTGTTCCTCTGAGGAAGGAAGGACACCCTGCCCAGGGCCCAGCCTCGCTCCTCGTTTCTATGACCATTGTTCCAGCGGTCCTGAGGTTGTTCTGCCGCCTGTCACATGACCTCATCGAGAGCCCCGATGCGGTCATGTGACCCTCATGCCAGTCGGCAAAAAGAACGAGTAACATCCACACCGAGAATTACAAACATAAATCAGACTATATATTTTTCATAAATAAATAAATAAAAAGATTATATATATATATATATATATATATATATATATATATATATATATATATATATATATATATATATATATACATACATGTATATATATATATAGAGAGAGATATTTATAAATATATATATATATATATAGAGAGAGAGAGAAATATATATATATATATATATATATATATATATATATATATATATATATATATATATAATGACAAGGCTCAACTCACCTGAGCTGAGCAGGCAGCATAGCAGGAGTGTGATGGGCCGTCCAGAAGCAGACATCCTTTATGGGGTTCTCTGAGGTTCTCTCAGGTTCTCTCAGGTTCTGTAGAGTCTCTCTGTGTGATGCCCGGCCGAAGACTTCTGAGAAAACATGGGGGGGAACTTCAGGTTTTTATGGGAGTGTGGGTGTGTCTGCATGTGCTTTTATTGTGTGTGTGTGTGTGTGTGTGTGTGTGTGTGTGTGTGTGTGTGTGTGTCTGAAGCTGATGGTCAGGCCTCTGAAACCCACCCTGGGCGTTCTCCTGTTAGTAAATCAAGAGAGGAAGGAAGGGAGTGTCAAGAATAATGCAGAGCAGCGCTGCAGCGCAGAGGGCACTATGAGTGTGTGTGTGTGTGTGTGTGTGTGTGTGTGTGTGTGTGTGAGTGAGTGAGTGTGTGTGTCCATCCTATGTTTTTTATGTGAAAAGGGAACATAGCAGTGGAGGAAGATGTACTTAAAGTACCAATAAGTACAGTAAGTACTCACTTTGATAACCTAAGTATGTATACCTCGATACACAGTGTGTGTGTGTGTGCGTGTGAGAGTGTGTGGGAGATGTGTGTGTGTGTGTGGGGGGGGGGGGGCTCAGGAGATATTAGAATTTATAAAGTGAAACTTTTCAAAGCAGCTTTTCATTCATCCAAATATTTGCATAAATTGTTTTATTTAAAGACAGATTATGAGATATAATAATACATATTGTGTGTGTTTTTTTAAATCCTGATATTAAATGTATATTATGTTTATTCTGTATGATATTATTTGACTTCTGGGTTCTAGTTTCATGCTTATATTTTATTTTATTTTTTGGGGAGATATTATAATTTATAATTAATTTATAGTTATGTACAACTATTCAAATCAAACTCTTATTCATTCATTATTTGTATTAAATTGTATTATTTAAAGTAGAAGGCAGATTATGAAATGTATATTAAATATTCTACTGTGTTTTTTGTTCATCCAGATATTATAATTTTATATATATATATATATATATATATATATATATATATTTTTTTTTTAATGATATTTATATAAATTCATGTCAACGGATTCTATTTGGGGTAGAACTCCACGCTCCTGAGACGTAAGGACCCGGATGTGTCGAGTCTTTATTCCTCTTTCAGCCTCTTTCACCACATTTCTGTCATTTTACCAAATTTCCTGTTGAAACCGAAACTGAGCGAGCAGCCGCCGTCCGGTGTGTTGCTCCGGTCTGCTCCTCCGGTACTCCGGTCTGCTCCTCCGGTACTCCGGTGTTTTCCTCCGGTGGGTCGTCGCCGCCACGCTGAGTTATCTTTAAATGAAAGTCTTCATTAACTGATATTTCTACTTCCGGTTGCGCTCTTCAAACAAACCGCTTTAGGAATTTAAAGGACTTCCGGAATGAGTTATAACTTTTACTGAAGGGTTTAAACCTCCAACATAACGGTTTTATTCATATTAGTACTAATGAAACGACTAACTTCCCGTTGTGGTACGTCTTTATTCAGCATGTAGCTCTTCAAAGTGGTTGTGTAATATTAAGTTGTATAATGTACAAAAAACCCTTTTTAAGATTAAATCAACTTGCATGATGGGAAATGTAGTTTTGAATGTTCATATATATATATATATATATATATATATATATATATATATATATATATATATATATATATATATATTAAGGATTGTGCCTTTAAAAAAAGAAAACGCGTTTCTACTATAATTCAACATATCATATAGAACAATCTATAATAGCTGTTTGAAAACAACACTAAACGAAGAGTAAAGGTATATATATATATATTATTTAGTTTTATAATGTACTCAGGAAAACAACTAAAGATAGAATCAACCTACATGATGGGAAATGTAGGATCCAGCACATTTCAGACACCGGTTTGAATGTTCAAAATGACATATTCTTTTAAGGATTGTGTCATTAAACAATAATACAGAATTAAGAAAACGTGTTTTTATTATAATTAAACATATAATATAAAACAATCTATAATAGCTGTTTAAAAACAACACTAAGCGAAGAGCAAAGGTTTTTATTAAATATCTGGACTTATTAAGATGTATATTTTTAAATGACTTTCTAACAAGTGCTTGTTGCAACATATATATTATATATTATTAAAATAATATATAATATATATGTTGCTATAACCTGATGAAGAAAATGTGTTTTAGTCATTCTTTTGACTATTAAGATCGATAAAAGCGTAAAATATAAAGACATTTATATGTTTGGGGGATTATTAATGCACTCTGTCACATTATGTACATTAAAATTACATGTTTTGAATCACTGAAAATTGTAAATGTATATTTCAAAAAGTGTTGTTAACTCTCCAGATGTTATATAAATTGCGATATAAATTAGTCGTTGTTAATAATTAGAATTACGGATACAAATCTGTATTTTAATATAAGTATGTGAACAGCTTTCAAATGTAGTACTTCACTTATTCACTTTGTACTACTTTATGCTTCAGGTGTTAATATTTTTAATCTCCATCATTTACACGTCAGTGGGGATTTGATTTATGTTTGTTTTTTATTTATTTTGACAATCGGTATCCACAGGTATCCACAGGTATCCACAGGTATCCGCTCCCCTCTCAGCGATGACGTCCGTCCGGCTGCTGCTGCTGGACACTCTGGACGACTTGAGCCACGAGGACTTCAAGAGGTTCCAGTGGCTGCTGGAGAACGGCGTCCTGGACAGCTGCCGGCCGGTGGCCCGATCCCGCCTGGAGGACACGGACCGGGCGGGCACCGTGAGCGCGATGACCCGCGACTACGGCGAAGGGATGGCGGTGAACGTCGGCGTGGAGATTCTAAAGAAGATGGGCAACAACAACTCGGCCGAGAAGCTGCGGAGGAGACGCGCAGGTGAGATGTTCCTCAGAGTACGAACACGACCCGTCAAAAGGTCAGACAGGGGCGTGTTTCCCTTGAAAACTTACACTTTTATTTATCAAATGAATAGAAAATCTAGTCAAGACTTTGATATGGGTATAAATAATGATTTTTTTTAAAAATATGAATGCAGTTCTTCAAACTTGTGGCTCAAAGGAAGGCCGGTTTTATAGCTTCTCTCACCAGCATAACTGTTTTCAGCTGCGCTCACATAAAAAGGGTGTTCACGGGTTTTCTTCCCTCCGTTAGTCTTATAAGGCGCCACAAGTCCCTCCTTCAGCTGCTGTCAGGCTGCACAACAAACTGCAGAACAACGCTGGAGATCCTGGAAAACTTTATTTTTCCTCTGTATACTTAGTATTTAGTATTTAGTATTTAGTATTTAGTATTGTTATTGTGCCCGGCTGCTGAATAGGCCTCTATACACTGATGGAGAGATTTCATTAAGAACAGAATAGTCATTTACCACATTAACTATGTAGAGAGAGCATTTATGATTAATTTAATGTTACCTTCATTAATAAAAAAATAAGGACATTTAGAAATTACCCTAAAATGTATACGCAAAATCTGATGACTTTCCCTTGTTCTCACAGTATTCTCCGTTTCTGTGTGTTTTCATCAGCCTCCGCATCCACGTCTGCTGCTCCTGTAGCACCTCCTTCTGCTGCTTCTGTAACACCTCCTGCTGATGCCACAATGATGGCTACAGAAAGAGGTGTGATCATCTCCCCGACATTCAAGGGTGGCAACATTGGGACGGTCAATATAACGTTTAACAAATAAACTTGTGATTTTTTTTTTTTACTGCCGTAATTGACATTTTTTGTATATTCACCACCTCCAATTGACCCTTCTACTAAGCCCCTCTCCCCTAATTGCACTCCTTGAATTAAAAAGGGATTTATAAATATATATATACATATGTATATATAATTCATTCAGGTAGTTTGAAATTCATGTTTTCTAAATTAAAAAGGGTATGTATAATTATAATTATATATATATATATATATATATATATATATATATATATATATATATATATATATATGTATATATATATATGTATATATATCCCAACTGTTGAGCCTGGTCATGTCCAGCTGGTGCCAGCAGGGGGCGCCACACTGATGTGACGTGAAGTGTGTGTGCTTATAACCCAGACAGATAAGAGGGCGTTATTAGTTAGTTAGTTTATCTCTTTCTTTGCTGACTTATTTATTTATTGTAAGTGAGTAAACAATGAATTGGGGGCAGCTGACAACATTTCATTAAGGAACGGTGAAAAAAAGTAAATGAATAAAATAATAATGAAATACAGTCTTAAACCAAAGAACCAACAGTCGGGAGTCAAACACAAACTGTTGACTGAAGGATGGAAGACATCTCTGTCTAAAATAACCCTCCTGGGTGATGTCATAATATTTCCCTAATAAAGTGTGTGTGTGTGTGTGTGTGGGGGGGGGGGGCGAACAGGTGCTGAACTAAATGTATTTTTGGACTCAGCTGTTTGTGATCCATCCGACGAGACGAGCTGCAGCCTTTTTTCTTCTTCTTCTTCTTCTTCTTCTTCTTCTTCTTCTTCTTCTTCTTCTTCTTCTTCTTCTTCTTCTTCTTCTTCTTCTTCTTCTTCTTCTTCTTCTTCTTTCTTTCCATTCTTCTTCTTCTTCTTCTTCTTCTTCTTCTTCTTCTTCTTCTTCTTCTTCTTCTTCTTCTTCTTCTTCTTCTTCTTCTTCTTCTTCGGGACTGTATTTACTCCCAGTTTATAAAATGTTAATATTTGTATGTTCTTTGTCTTGATATCTGACTTCTGAGTGCATTATAACATCCATCATTACAATGTATTTTTCTTTTGTGTTAAAGTTAAACTTGACTTTATGTTTAATGTTCAAACTCATCCTGAATGTTTATTTGGACCAATTTCATGAATAAAGTGACAACAACAAAAAACGTTTTCAAATGTGTCAAAATAAAACATATTTATTCATTTTCCAATGACTTATTTACTTTTTTTTACAAAATAAAGGCTTACATTACAAATCTGAATTTACTTCCTTGTTCCGATTCACATTTAATTAAATATTCTTGATAAGAAAGTTATAAAAATATAAAATCAGCTGCATCAAAATTGTTCTTTAATCAGATGAGAGCAGAAACCAGAATATTAAACTATTAAAACATAACAACAGGGACACCACAGATAGGCAGAGTGTGGACAAAATAATAAAAACCCTCAGAAACAGTTCGATCACTTTTAAATGAGTTGATTCTTGAGAGATTCTGTGGATGTGGGAGGCGGCTAGTCAACCTGGGACTCCTCATCTTCATCACTTTTGATCCCTAAAGCTCCTCCTGCTTCAGACGGCCGGCCACCGGCGGTCCAGATGTTGCGTCACAGCTTCCTCTCTCCCAGCAGAGGGAAATAAATACAAAAAAACCGTAAGCAGCGAGTCTCCATCACCGGTGCCACTCCCTTTATGTACAAGCTCCATGGATGGAGGTCAGTTCTGGCTCCGCTAGAAGGATTTCCATCGGATGGCGGACAGGATGGTGTGGACGAAGTAGAGGAGCGTCGCCATGTACGAGAACACCTGAGGAGGCGGAGGGGAAACGTCAGAAAAGAAGATCCGGGTGAACCGAGTCTTCCTCTATACGTCATTATCCAGAGTTGTTGTGTCTTATTTTGAAGGCCCCGTCTCTCCTGTCCTCTGTTTCCCTGCACTTCCTGTCCCTGTGGTTGTCTGCCCTGTTCCTGATTGTTTCCACCTGTGTGATTGCTAGCCCCGCCCACATTGTCTCCACCTGTATCTCGTTCCCCAGCGTCCAATCACCTTCCCTGTGTACTTAAACACTGGTTGTCTCGTTCCCATGAAGAGTGGGGACGGTTTAGTTTGTGTTTGACCTGTTTTGAGAAAAGATTCAATCTTCCGTCCACCTTTGTTAACATTCAGGTTATCTCTCACTGTCCCTCTCTCTCTCTCCCTCCCCCTGTGACATATATGTGGGATATTTAGGACTTTCGTATCCTCCTGAATTGGACCGATGGACCTCATGCAAGACTTTCTCCTCGAGTGAGTTAATCAACGTCAGATGCAATACTACTACTATGATATTCTATTAGTCAATCATAATAACTAATACTCAATAACGAGTCCGGCCCCTTGAATCTTATATAACATACTTTTGTTTAAGATCCTTAAAGGACAGTCTATACATCTTTAAAGGGACAGCTGCAGAGTTAAGGAACCTGTTTGGAGAAAAATAATGGGGGACTTCAGATTTCATCCTTGGCGCGTCGTACTGTCGCCACAATGAAGAATAACGTTTTCTGTCTTTACGCTAAGCTAAGTTTACTGATTGCAGGCCAGATATAAAGGGATTGTTGTACTGTCCCTTTTAAGAGCCTTGTGTTACACATCATTCTGATGGCTGTCCATGGATGATAACCCTGTGAACCTGTCAGAGGGTTCCTCAGCTGGTCCTGCAGGTCTCTGTGTGGTTCTGGTTCTATCGGAGAGAAAAGCCCACCGGACTCACCACTGCGGCGATGTCCAGCTTGTAGTTCAGGGAGTTGGACCCGTCGTCCTTATCCAGGGTCACTTTGGCCAAAGACACCGCAGCGCTGAGGTAGAGGAAGGCCGCGATGCCGTGGTAGGCGAAGTCCTGACCGACGAGGAAGAGGAAGACAAAAGGAGAATGACGTTTGTCCCAGTGATGTGGCGTCTGTCTTTCACAGGGACACAACTCACACCGGCACAGACGCATGGGTAAGTGACACACGGTAGTAAGGAAACCAAAAGAAGAACGGGTCATTAATCAGAGTGACGGTTTGTCTCAAGCGAGTCGGTGTGGATATATCTGTGGCGCGTTCAACTTCCTCCAATATCTGAGATTTGAGTGTCCTTGAACGCAGCAAAAATAAGCTAAAAAATATATTTTTAATGAATCTTTTTCCACTCAAACTACGCGGTTTTAAGTTCATAGAGGGAACATGTTTAAAATCCTAAATCTAACATGGCCTTATACCATGAAGAGTTTATTCAGGAAAAACTTAACAAAAAGGCCACGTGATTTTGTGACATTCCGATATAAATGTAAAATTGCATTATATCTGGAAAATACAAACAAATTATTCTACGGTGAAGTTTCATTCAATTTTCAGAAAATCGGATAAAAACTAAGTATGCAACTATATTAAAACCAGCTTAATGAGACGTGTAGCATCCATGTAGGGAAAAAGAGATGACGATGTGTGCGTCGACAGCTATTCTTTCACTCTGATGCAGCAAACTGTAGAATATTTTGGGGTGACCGGCTACGGCAGCAGGCTCGAGGAACCTCACGTGGTTGCGGTGACCCAAACTTTTAGAAAAAAACTCTTTTACTGACTGTTTTTTACTACCACTGACTGCCTGCTGACTCCTCGCGTACTCCTAACTGATAGTTTTACCACCTGACGCTAAGCGCTAACAGAAATACCGGTACGCGAATTTGAGGGAAGTGTGTTTTTACAACATGGTAGGCCACCGGTGTCTAGACGGTGACTAATTATTTATTCAGTCAATCACTCAACGAGGAAGTGGTTGTCGTAGTTTACTGAGAGAGGACTCCGACGAGCCGCTACACCGCACGACATGGCGTGCTGGGTAAACGCCAAACGGATTTTAAAAAGCGAGTGTCGACCTACGGGACATGTCTCAGGGATTTTCTCAACAAGCGTGCATCAGATCGACTTCATACTTGGCGGGCTTGTTGCTAAGGACCCGAGGAAGCAGTGTGTGAAGTATGGAGTAGTTTAGGTGGGCTGTTCTCGAAAAAAGCTTCAAGAATGCAAGCTTGATTTGATTCGATGCGGCCGGGCACGTTTTGAACGATGAGTTCAGTGAGCAGGAATGAAGGGTGCGGGATTTGGCCGAAAAACGGGGGGAGTTGACGTCTTCCAGATTCCACGGTAAACGGTGTCGGTCTTCGCTGTAATGCGAGGAGGGCTTACCGCCGTAGCCCAGCGGCGTTTGTTGTGATGCGCTCCGCAGATGAACACCACCAGCCAGATGAACGTCACGGTGAAGCAGAAGACGGAGACGAACATGACCCAGGCCTGAGGGTTGTGCGGCACCACCAGTGTGGCCGCCACCAGGATCCACACCAGACCTCCGAAGACCTGCAGCAACACCGGAGACTCATGAGTGGGAACCATGACAACAGCGGATCACCCACCGCGCCACTTGTTCTCGACGCATCACTTTCATTATCAATTCATCAGCCGATCATCAATAACCTGTCGAATGTCACAACGGTTTTACCAGAATTTTGCAAAGCGAGATGTTCCACAAGAAAACAGTCAAATTCAATCAGACATTTTAGGAAAAACAACATCTTTGAATCAGAATTTTGGAAATGTTTTAGAAAGTGTGAGTTGAGTTTATGTTGATGGATCTATGTTGATGGTCTGTGTGAGTCTATAACCAATGGATATCTATACTTGTTGTATGTGCAGTAGCCTATGATTGTAATAACTGTGAATATTAGAGGGTAACGGACAACTTTATAATACTTTGATTATCTGTATTGTGTGTGTATTCTAGGATTGTTCTGTTACGTAATGTTATTCTGTATCCGTGGGTTTCTTTTGTGCTTTATACTCGTGTCTTTTTTACTCACCAGATATCCAACAAAACCTTTGCACCTCCTACTCAGGCTGAATAGCATGTCGTTTCTTAGCTAACAAGCTCTAAATTCAGGGCCACTAGAGATGTTGTGTTCAGATGCTAACTGCTGCTAATACCACACAGTCTGCTTTTTAAAAATAATTCTACACCTGTGCAATACTTATTGTCCTGTAAAGTAATGTTATTATGTGTGTGTGTGTGTTTTATCTTATTTTTTTGCTGTCACTATTTAGGTCTCCTATGTGTAGCTGCTGCCATGTTGTATAGGGATCTTCAATAGCATGTTGTTTCTTACCTAACGAGATACAAGTTCAGGGCTTCTACAGATGCGGCGTTCAGACGCTAACTGCTACTAAAACACACAGTGTGCTTTTTCTATTGGTAATTCTACACCTGTGCAATAAACAACACACAAAGCATACAAACACACAGATAAAAACGTTTTCCGAGTTAGAATTTTTCTTTTCTTAATGGTGCTAGGCTAAAGTTTTCGATGTGCTTCCGCTGTCCGCCCGCCATGTATTTCCAGCACAGGGCCGGGCGTCGCTACCTTCCTTCACTCTACACCTGTGGTGATTGACGGGCTGCATTATTGATGCGGCTCCACCTGCTCACCTGTCTTTGTTGTGTGTGTGTGTGTGTGTGTGTGTGTGTGTGTGTGTGTGTGTGTGTGTGTGTGTGTGTGTGTGTGTGTGTGTGTGTGTGTGTGTGTGTGTGTGTGTGTGTGTGGGTTGCTGCATGACTTCACAACATCAACATTCCTCGCCTGTTTGGATTGTGCTGACGTCAAAGCTGCACACAGAAGGAAACCTGTTTTTATCTTTTCGCATCTATTCATATTATCTTCCCAATCGCTCTTGTCATGCAGGTTCACTGAAGGAATGTCTGCTGTCATTCTCTCACGCCCTCCTTTCACCTCCTTTTCTCTTTTAAATATTGCACGTGTCATCGTGATGTGTCTTCTCAGAATTTTTGTTCTTTCTGACCGAAATGAATGATTATTATCATCCATATTCTGGTACCAGAGGACCGAACCACAGCCAATGATCCACGTTTTATTTTATTTTTTTGCAAAAGTTCCAGGGATTTTGCACGTATACGACTCACTGTCTGAAACGGCAGACTTATTATTCCTAATAATAAATCAGCCTGCCAAACAAAGAGTTTAAGACATGTGATCAAAGAAAAGCGGCGAATCAACTCTGTGTTCAGGACAGTTTCTTTCTTGTTTCTTTTCAAAGGAGTGAATTCATGATAATGCTTTAAACTAAATAACTTTGTTCTCATGTCAGTGGCACTTAAATAACACTTATACTTATGGTACTTTTGTAGTTTGACTTTTGAATTCTGGATTCTTGTTGTTTTAAGTTTTTTAAAATGCACTTATTGTAAGTCACTTTGGATAAATGTCATGGGATGACATGTAATGTAATATAGTGTAAAGTCATGCAGGAGCCTCCATTCTCCTCACAACAAACGTGTTACCTAAGTTTGAACTCTTAATTCCTCTTAATTGGTTTTCTGATGACTCAAACCTCTGTGATGGAGGGACTTCTGTCTCATGATTAGATTAGATTAGAACACGTTATTAATCCCCAGTGGGGAACTAATTTGCCACTTAAATTGGATACCGGACAACAATAGACCCAGAGTCCAGAAACACAAGAAACACGGAGCCGGTCCTGAACGCGTCCTGCAGCCGCTGCTTCTCACCAGCTCCGGCAGGTAGAGGATGTCTGGGATGGTCGTGCATATTCCGAACCCGCTCGGGAGGTTCCCCATGGTGGCGGTGTTGGCGGCCATCCTGGTCCTGATCCTAGTCCTGGTCCTGATCCTGGTCCTGGTCCTGGTCCTGGTCCTGGTCCTGACCCTGCGGCTGCTGCTCGGATTGAAGCGGGGCTCAGAGCTGCCGCAGGTGAAACCAGGTGGAGCCGACTGGAAAAACCGGAATCCCCCGTCGGCGGAGAGGAGACACGCCCGGCGGCACGCACACACACACACACACACACACACACACACACACACACACACACACACACACACACACACACACGCACACACACGCACACACGCACACGCATCCACGCACACACGCACACGCACACCGGAGCCGCTTCGCTGGAGGTTCACCGGAAGTTCGGTGAGACACTCAAGAGCATCAATGTTTGACAAGCGCGACTCATTTAACGCCACTCTGCATCATCATCATCATCATCATCATCATCATCATCATCATCATCATCATCATCATCATCATCATCATCATCATCATCTTCATCATCATCAGATTTGATGTAAATGAGAATATGATCATAATAAAAAAGAGTATTATTTATATCAATAATAAGTACATGTATAGTCAAGGGGAATAAAAAAACATGAAACAAATGAACAATTAATTCTTTTGTTCTTCATTCTAAAGGCCGTATCGACCCCCACATCAACTCCAGAGGTCGTCAGAAATTAAATGAACACATCAAACACACAAAGCGCTCATGTGTTGAGAGACTTTAAAGCTGCCACGGAACGTCCACTTCATGTGTATTTTTTTTATTTTATTTTAATTCATATCTCTCTCTCCCTCATCAGATTCACGGAGATCTTCAGCTGAACCCAATCTGACCTTTGACATGTTACTCCAGACGGTAAATATGAGACTGCATCCAAGCAAGTTCACCGTTTTATTTAAAAAACATTTGCTTTAAGCAACATTAAATCAAGATTACACGCTTTGAAATCCCCAAAATGTCCAACTCAGAACGGGCCCCTCTGTCGAAATCCTTCGCCGTGTTATCGAAGTCCTGAGGGATTGTTTTGTCGTCCCTTAATGTTCTTGATGAGGTCACGCCGACCGGCCCTCGCTCTGTAAACAACGGGCCCATGGAAACCGCGAGCATCTCGTTTGACACCTCGGGTAATCGCCCGGGCGGGATCCGGTTCCCGCTCGCCGCCATCGGATCCTCTCTGAGCGGGGAAACCGAGTCGGGCTGCAGACGAGGCTCCGAGGGGGGCGGGACGCGAGTCCGGGACCAAGAGGCGAGACCTGGTCCGCAACGCTGGAACCAGAACTGCTCTGAACCTTTTAAATGTGTGTGTATCGGTGACCCCGTGGCATCGGCTTCCAGTTTACATTGTGATGCAACTGGAGCTGCAGCGCGGCCCTCCGCCCCCCCTCCATTGTCCCGCTGACGGTGCTGTCAGGTACCGTGTTATCCAATCTTCGGCTCCATCAGCGGAGCTGCAGATAAATACTTCATGATAAGACGTACAGGAGGTAAACCTACAGAGACGACACCAACAGTTTCCTCTAAAAAAAGGTTTTCTTTGATGTCCTGCGTTAAGAATGTGACGTGTGACGCTGTGCTGATGGGCAGGTGTTCAGAGAAGACACAAGTGGGCGGAGCTTAGTCACGGAAGAGTGAATAGGAAATTATTAGGAGACCAAATTGTCACAAAGACATGGACGGACATCTTCCAGACCAAACAGCTGTGATAGCAACCTGCCAATCACAGTAAGCCCCGCCCCTAAAGCACACCACCTGTTTGACTCTAAATGACCATAAAGCATAAATGATGACATCATGCTGTATAGAAGAAGACTTGAAACTAGAGACTGAGACATAAACTCATGTTTACAATGTTGACTGAGGGAATACATCAAGAGGAGTAGAGTCTCTATATAGACTTCTGACTCTTTTGGGCTCTATAGAGCTCTTTATGGCTCTTTATCGCTCTTTTGAACTCTTTGGGGCTCGTTTGAACTCTTTTGGGCTCTTTCTTCCTCTCAGCTCGTGATCGACGCTGACCTTTGGGTGTTAAGGTTGATTTATACTCCGGTTTTACGCAGAGACGCAAGCACGCAAGCCCCGTAACCCCCCCCTTGCGTCTCCCCTTCACCCCTCTTGCGTGCTTGCGTGCGTCGCCCAACATTTCTGACTATCCGACAAAGCTACGCAAGCAGTCCGCAGCCCGCAAGACTGTGATTGGTCTGCTAACCACATCCTTTCTGAGTCTCGCCTTTCCGGTTTCATAGCATAATACCGCCATTTTTAAAAGCCACGGCAGAAACACGTACAATGGATCCCGTTGAAGAACGTTTAGCTGAAGAGGTCCGTAAATATGAGCATTTATATAATCCATCATTGACATCGTTAAGCGAGTGTGTTGACAACAAGACCGGGTATATAAACAAAACAACGACTTCCACGCCCAAAGATGGCATGGGATAGTCGACTCTAAACGGTCATTGCGCCACCTACTGTTCTGGCGTATGGAAAACGCAAGGGAACTATAACCAAAACGAGTCCGTCAATCCGACTGCGTGGCCAGACGCAGTTGTAGTTGCAAGAGTATATATCGCCCTTTAAGGCGGTGAATGTCTCCTCTGTCTTCGGACAAGAAAACACAAGAAAACTCAAACCGGTTGAGCCGGTGGAGATGCGGGACGTGTGAACGGACACGTCGTTTGGATACGTTCAAACTTCTTCCGACTGGCTGTGACACCTTTGATGAGGCGTGACATGGCATAAACATGCGGCAGCAACAAAGATTTAAATACCCAAAGGAAAGTTGAAGATTAAGCTGCTGAAACATTATTAATTAGTCCTGTTCCAGCATGCTGGAAACAGGTCCCAGGGGACCAGATTATAGTCTGTAAACATTTATTTTTTGTATTCAGTTGGTGTGTTTTTATTTATGTTACGTACTGTACATCACTAGATTATTTTTTTTAATTGATAATCAATGTTTAACGAGTTTTATCATCTCTTGTTTCATCAACATACATTCATAGCCTGAGTATATCAATATCAGTAGTATTGATTATTATCAGTGATGAGGTGTTTACTGTGTGACCCAATTTCAAAATAAAAGACAGTCATGCGACTCAATACGTTTGGTCCAAAGTGTGGAGTACTCTTTTAGATTTTATAAAAAGAAAACACATAATAATGATGTCATTGGCTGTTTTATCTGCATCGTCGGCATTTAGATATCCTCACAGAGGGAAGTGTTGTGATGCTCTGTAGAGGTGTAGATGGCCTCCAGTAGTTGCCCGCTTCCCCTCTCCTGTGTGTGTGTGTAATAAAAGTCACACAACAACACTTTGCCAGGATGTGAAGACACACAACGTGACAGATAAAAAGTGAAAGTGCACCAAGTGTATCCTTATCAGAGAGTGGTGTTAAATCATTATTTAATTGTGAAGCTTTGCGCTTCTATATCAACGCTTTCTTTTACACCTTTCATTGTTTTAGATCAAAGGTTCTGCTTCTTGTTCTCTTTTACAAGAGGAAGAACATATCGGGGAACCGTCATTTATGTTGCTTTTATTTTCACATATTATAGTTGTATAAGAAGACAAGAGAAAAGCATTAGAAATATAATATATTAAACATATCTGCATAGTCCATGAGTTATAGATACCACAGTGTAGAAATACTCTTTTACTATTAGTGTTGGTATTAGAATATTCTTAAAATAGAAGTACTCATGTTGCAGAACGGTCTAGAATAATAATAATTATAATTAGTGATGCATTTATGTGTACATGACTGCATATTATACTCAAACCGTTGTGGTCATAAGGTAAGTATTTCCTTTTTAATATATTTTTATAAAGGCTTTTTATTATAAGAATAAAGCCAATACATAGACATAACACCTAGAGGACAACAGAGTATTGGAGTGTGTGTGTGTGTGTGTGTGTGTGAGAGAGAGAGAGAGAGAGAGAGAGAGAGAGAGAGAGAGAGAGAGAGCGTGCGCGCATGCGTGTACGTGTGTATTTGATCCTTTTTAAAATCTTAATATATTCTCCAGTGTGTGATATTTGTGTTATTCCTTTGATTTACACTTCATAAGTATCATTTTCTTAACGAGTATTTCCTAAATACTAATCCTAAACCATTCCTGTTATTTTTCCGTTCATTTTCTACGAACTTGGCTTTAAGTTTTTGAGTTTTTTTAATTTTCAAGCTTTTCCGGAAAAACCGGAAGTTGAGGCGCCTCTCCTTAACTTGACTGTGAGTTACGGTTCTGGACGGTGTGCACTGAAGGAAAAAGTCTTCTTTATACATCCTTCTGCCCCCAATAAAGGAGATTATTTCCAGGGAAGAGTCCGCAGCTGGAACGGAAACGAGGTACTGCGAGTTTCATGGAGCTTCATCCACACGTTGAGGGATATTTTGTCTTCTTTCTGAAAGAAGTCTGGCCACAGGTATTTATGGCTGTAACTGGACGTTGGCTTCAAGAAAATGGGTGAAGTACTAAGCTGTAATGTTTTGCTCGATTTCAGCCTTTACATGTGTTTTTTAGAGGGAAACCATTATATGAATGCCCAAATGTATAGTCGAATGTTTTTTTAATTCATTAATACTTTTTCAGTAGAGAATCTGAATATGTGAAGTAACTCAAAGCTTTAAATATGGTAGAATATAGTATTCCTCAGATCGAGGAACAACAGAGGAGAAGTATAAAGTAAAATGTGGGGAAAGAACTCAAGTAAAGTACCTGAACATGTTTACTTAAAGCCCCACTATGTAACTTTTCCACCTTTTAAAATAACAGCTTGAAAAAAATTGTGCCGCTACAATGGCTTTTAATATGTTGATTTGCGCCTCCGCCACCGCCATCGGGGGTCTGTGGCCAGAAAACTGCTGAATGTAAGATGTTTGGGACCGACCCGGTACTTCCAGTTGAGGAACAGGAAGTACTTAAACTTGCTGTCTGGCAGTGATTACGCGACGTCATATAGTGCCAGTACACGCTCGCAGGGGCTCGCTGCAGCTGCCTAGACACGCTGCCGGTAGCGCGCATTGATCAGCTGTTCGATCAGCTGTGAGGTACTTTAGTTGAATTCAACTAAAGTACCTCAAAATGTTTACTTCAGTAAATATTACTCCATATGTAAATTATGTACTTTTTCACAAGTAGTTGTAGTGCTGGCCGGTAGCGGTACGTCACGTCCACACGCCTTTAGTTTGCCCAAATGTATAGTCAATGTCCTTTTTAAATTAATTGATAGTTACTCAGAAGTTGATTTTTGCATTAAGAATGTGAAATAACTAAAATATGTTTTTAAATATGGTAAATCATAGTATTCCTCAGATCGAGGAACAACAGAGGAGAAGAATTAAATAAAATGTGAAGAAATAACTCAACTAAAGTACATCAAAATGTTTACTTAAGTAGGAGTAAATATTGCTCCATCTGTAAATGGTGTACTTTTTCACAAGGGATTTTAGTGCCACCTGCTGGCAGAGAGCGGTACGCCACCTCCACGCGCCTTTAGTCGAGGTATTACGGTATTCGAGCTGCGCGTGCCGGTGAGGACATGGCAGCCGCCAGCAAACAGCTGCAGCCCCTCAACTCCCCGTGAGTCCCCCTCTCCTCTCCTCCTTCTCTCTGCTCTGCGTTTCTTTGTGTTTCATATGAATATCTCCCTCAAAACACTCGAGTGTTCCTCGTAATAAGTCGCACGGCGTCGGCGTGTATCATCCAGCGTTTAACGGGTGGGTTTGATTCCCGTCGCCCGGTAACACACCGTACCGGAAACCACACGATTTTTTTTTTGTTCTTTCTTCTTGTTCTTTTTTTTAAAAACTAGGTTACCACATCAAGAGGTTAGACTCCTTTCTTTTCTTTTCTTTTCTTGTCTTTGTTTCGTCGTCGTCGGTAGCGACGGGCGGCCACCGGTTATTCATGAGCTTCAACGTCTCGCCGTTACCGGAATGTGTGCGCGAGCTCAGGTAATCTTACGGTTCGGGCCGCCGGTAGTTTTTAAACGTGCACGTGTATTTTTAAGACGGGGTGTCTTTTACTATTGATGCTGAATGAGAAACGATCCATTTTACTTTGTGCACGTTTAAAAAAAAAAAAAAAAAAAAAAAAAATCCTGTCGCGATCTTAAAGCCACATGTGTCCTTATATGGATAATACAGGAGTTGCTGGTGCAATTCCTCCTCCTGCCCTGGTACACACTGTGAGGTGATGTTTGCTTCTGAGACAACGTGCAAACAAAGTCATGCACACAATGAAATAGGTTGTTGAATACTACTACTAATAATAATGATAATTATGATGCATTATATTTGTATAGCATTTTTAAAAGGTATTTTACAGGTTTAAAGAAAGAAACAGAAACAAAAAAAAAGGCAATAACAAGATCAACAAGGTGGCAGAAATATAAAGGAAATGTGGATTTGTCCCAATACTATTTCTCAGTTTACTGTCACACAACAAGCACTGTGCCCATTTCCTTTATGTGCAATAAACAGCTTCTAATTCTAGTTAGATAATAATAATACAACTTTTTAAGTTATTTTTTATGTTGTACTCTACAGAATTAAAACCACATAATAGAAATGTGCAGAAGTGTTTTCCGTCTCACTTGTGCCGGACCAGGACGAACCATTACATAATGAATCCATTCACAAATAAACAACTTGTGAGCGTGACTCCAGACAGACTGCCGTTTGTTCGAAGCAGCCAAGCGATTCTTTCATCTTCTCTGCTCTCTGTCTTCTTTTAAAGTTCTTGTATTTCTCTCCACGATGAGTCTGAATGTTATTTTCCTTGAGCTTCCCATCTGTGAAGAATTAGGAACCGGTCCGTGTTCCTGATTGGGACCGTGCAACCCCCAAAGGACAGATAGGAATAGCAGATTTTATTGAGCCAATAAGGCTTCTCTGCAATTTTTTTCCACTCCGTAAAGTCCTCCTCTGGGCCGAATCGGACCCTTTGGTCGTCTGGCTCTGGCCCTCGGGGCCATATGTTTGACACCCCTGATCTATGTGTATACAGCCTGTCAAAAATTGATAGCGGTACCTAAAAATAAATGAAGTCCTCTCGTCTCTTTCTACAGACTCCAGAGCGGAGACGGGCGATCGAGACCGAGTTGAAGATCCCGCCTCTCCGTTCGGACTCCTTTTCCTCGCCGCTATCCGGTCCCCGTCGACGGGGGTTTTCCTGACTGAAACTGCATGCTGGGACGGAGTAAATGTTGACCCTCCTGAGCAGACGCCCTCTGTTCGCTCATGTCCCCGCGTGGTTCCGTCCGGCTGGTTCTCCAATGCCTCGATGGAGAACCTTCTTCAGTCAGTACTTGCGATGGTCCAACACCGTCACTCAAGCCCTGGTCCTGGTCGCCGTGACGTTCTGCGTCGTCCTGCCGCTGTGCTGCCACCGGCTGCTCTACTCCTACTTCTTCATCAAGCCCGTGTTCCTGGACTCCATGAGCGAGGAGGTTCTGCGGGAGAGCCTGGACCGGGGCCAGGACGCGCTCCGCTTCTGGCAGGGCGCCTCCGCCGCGTCGGCGGCGTCTTCCGGATTCGGCGACGCCGCCCTGCATCCCGAGCTGCTGGTCATCGTGGTGACGGCCCGGCGCAACGAAGGGCGGGACTTCCACTACCTGCTCCAGGTGATGCGCCAGCTGAGCGGCGCCCTGGGAGGCTGCGGGGGGGAGCGGCGGTGCGCCGAGGTGTTGGTCTGCGACGTGGAAAGCGGTTCCCAGGAAAACCTGGACGCCAAGCTGCTGGAGGAGCACTTCCGGGTGATCCGGCCGTCTCCTCGGGAGCGGCAGCAGAGGAACGGGGAGCGGGTCAACACCTTCGAGCGGGAGAAGAGGGATTACGTCTTCTGCATCCGCAAGGGGTGGGAGCTGGTGAAGCCCCGGAACACGGTGGTCCTGGAGGACGACGCTTTGCCGAAGAAGGACTTCTTCAGGGTCGTGAAGGACCTCCTGTCGCGGCGGTTCTCCCTCCACACGCTCTACGTAAAGCTGTATCACCCCGAAAGGCTGCAGCGCTACTGGAACCCCGAGCCGTACCGCATCCTGGAGTGGGTGGGACTCGGACTGGTCGCCGCGACGGCCCTCCTGCTCACCTTTCCTCACTGGAACCCTTGCTCGTTCTCCTTCACGCTGTCGGCAAGCCACCTCCTCTTCTTCGCCGTCTACTTCATGGCGGCCACGGAGCTGCTGGGCCGGCACTACCTCCTGGAGGTGCGGAGGCTTTCCCCGCAGCTCTACGCCGTCTCTCCGGCCACGGAGTGCTGCACCCCCGCCATGCTCTACCCGGGCAACTCCTCGCTCAGGGTGGCCGAGTATCTGGACAGCTCCTTCTGCGTCCAGGGCGGCGCCAAAGACATGGTCCTGTATCAGATGGCGAGGACGATACCCGGGGAGAGGGCTCACAGCGTGGAACCCAACCTCATCACTCACATCGGGGCGTATTCCTCAGTCAGAGCCAACCCGCCCAGACCCAAACTCCTCTAGCAGCGAGGCACCTCTGCTCAACACGGCTGGATTAAATCAGGTTCCCCTCACTTGGTTCTTTACTTTTCCATCACGTCACATGCTGGAGTCTTCCGACGGTTGAAGACGTCACTCAGAGGATTATTTTGACGATAAGACATCAACATTTGGGATGCACCAGTCTGACTTGTTCAGTTCCGATTCGATTAGCGAACCCTGGGTATCGGACATTAATGAGAACCGATCTGATACCGATGTTGAATGAAGAGACTGGGATAATTATTTTATGTTTAAATCGGACTTAATTTAAACATTTTATTTTTGTAAAACTAAATATTACAAATATATAAATAGGGATAAATGTACTGAATTCTTATTTATTATAAAAAGTAATGATGAAGCAACTTGTGTAAAAAAAACTGTAAATCTTTTAAATGCAGCAACAAATAAGTTAAAGCTTAAGTAGGAATTAAAACAATTATATAATATAGTATTTAGACTATGTAAAAACTAAATTATTTGAATATATTGGCCCCATTGTGACCGATACCCGGTCCAGCTACTTGAGTATCGGCCGTTCTCTGTCCCGGTGCATCCCCATGACGATGAAGGCGGGGCTACATTTGGTTGAAAGTTTTTTTGGGGACGGTTTGAAATTGTTTTAGTCGTTTTTTCAGTTTTCCGTCTCTCGGAAGTTTGACAAACGCTTTTATTTTAATCAATGCAGCTGTCTAAAAGGGCATTTTACGTGTCACATATTTTTAGCGGGAAATAGGTTTACCTCGAAAAACGTATCCGATGAGTTACAGATGTCTTTTCCCAAAGTAACTCGACAGGGGAAGTGTTTCTTTTTGCCATTCGACGGTCTCGGAAGTTGTAATTCCACCGTTCGGTCACTCTTTAGGATTTTATTTTTCCTTCGAAGCCCGGTGCTCCTCCTGGGGGCTCTCGTTAGCTGGCTAATGTAGTTTGGCGTAGCTTTAAAGAAATGTTTTCTACTTAAGGACTTGTTTTAAAAGGTCTTTAAAAAGCATATTACATGTATGCATTGTTTGTTATTGCATTAAAAGCTTTGAGTGCTGCACGCTGGGGAATAAAATCCCCAAATCTATTAAAAAAAAGCTGGATTGCGCTGCTAAGTGTTAGCATAGCATTCGCTTATTTACTAAAATGCTAGTTAGTAAATACTGACCAATCTGTATCACTGAATGTGCCTTTCATGTGTTAGACCAGTCGTAGAGGTTTAACTCCATAACAGAATATTACCCATGATTCAACTCTGGAGGAAATTACTCTGTTGCAATATTTATATGCATTTAATTTGTACATACAAAATGATAGTAAAAAATCAGAAAATTAAATTGAATTACAGGAAGTAGCTGCCAAAGTAAAACAGAATAGGACAATGAGAGTTCTCCAGTCTGCCATTAATTAAATTTAATTGAATTACACCAGGAGCTCAAACTGGTCTAAACTGCCTGAGAGTTTAATCCTCAAAATTGAGAAATATATAAAGTAATCTCAGGGTTTTCAAAAAATATTTGTTGACTTAAAAAGTAGAAAATAGGTTTTTAAAAGCAATTAAATGGTACTCACATTTCATATTTCACAAATTCAGATAAATGATCAGAATAATAACCATGTAAACACTATTTAACGTTTAAAAGTTTGAGGTTTCTTTTTCTGCAAGAGTATATACTTCACTGCGCATTTCTATTTCAAGTTGACAGCATTAATTTCTGAAATGAAAAATAATTTAATTGATTTGTTTGAAGCTTGATTTTGGTTTCCTGTCCTTCAATCACTTAACATTTCATTTGAGTTTTTAATGTTTTTCTCTTGTTTTTCTTTTTGTGTCATCATCACATCATCACGTTTACATGTCAATAAGAGTGTGAGCAATCATTTTATTTCTTTTTTTGTTGTCAAATTATTGTCCAAAATTTGACGACCAAAGATTGAATGAGAATACGTTTAATGAATATAACATTTCAAAAGGAGGACGATGCATATGAGATCCTTTCTTCTCTCTGAGCTCAGATTCTGATTTTAATCTTGACGCGTGGTTCTGTTTACACCGAGACTCTTTTACTGTTTCCTACACTGAAATAAAACAATAAATCACTTTGTTTTGAAGTCACTTTTCTTTGGGGGAGGGTTGTATTCATGCAGATGTCTGCTCGTCAACCAGGAACTAGGAGTGGGAAAAAGGTGAGGCCCTTTGTTGGTTTAACCACATAAAATGTTTAAAATGACGCTCCAACAGTCTGTGGTTCACATTCATATTATACGTATATACATCACATACTCTCTGTGGTTACCATGGATACGCTCTGCAGCTTCCCTGACAAAGAAAGTTCTGTTGCATGCAGAGTGCATTCAGTTGGAAGTTACTGCCTCTCCATCACAATGCACCTCGGACTTTGACCCTCTCGCTCCATTATTACATAATTGGGGGTGGGAACCGTCTGAGAAGTGGCTGCAACCAACAGCAGAACCACATCCTTGTATTTTCTGGCATGCAGTATTTTACATTTGAGATTGTGTGTATTGGGACTTACTAAATATATAAACAAAGACTCCTGACTCGATTGTTGCAGCTGCTCCGTATGAAACCACACACACTTTAATGTGTACACATAACCCAGCAACCAGGAATCACTCATGAATATTAAGGGAACATTATCAAGACAAAAGGCAACCACCTAACCAGCTCAGTTATCAATTATTTACTTTGAGCGCTGTTGCGCAACTCTTTGTTTCCGCTCATCCAACCTGTGATATGTTATAGCTGTGTGTGTGTGTGTGTGTGTGTGTGTGTGTGTGTGTGTGTGTGTGTGTGTGTGTGTGTGGGTGTGTGTGTGTGTGTGAGAGAGGAAGGCTATATTTCTTTGGCCTCTGCTCTGAGATACAACCCCTCCCACCTGAAAGACCTGGCCGTGGGCTACAACCATGAAGCTTCTGTCTGCTGGACTGGAGGATCCACTCTGGAGGCTGGAAAACGCTTAGGTGTGTGTGTGTGTGTGTGTGTGTGTGTGTGTGTGTGTGTGTGTGTGTGTGTGTGTGTGTGTGTGTGTGTGTCCTCTTGGTGCTTTCTCTCTTTTTCGAAACAGCTGACAAATACATCCTGTGGAATAACTATGAAACCATAATTACTAACAGCAGTGACGGGAGGCTATTTCTACTAAATATAGTTGTTATATTTAGATAAATGTATCGTTAGCTGCAGATACCGGAGGTATTTCTTTCTTTCTTTGTTTTTTTACAGCGATCTGAGGCTCATTCTAAAAGGTTTGTTTCTTCCTCCAGGTGGAGAGCAGTGTCTGAGACCTCTGAGGAAATGAATGTTGATGATGGTTTTGCTCACAGGCAGAAACAATCTGCGGTGTGACCAGCAGGGGGCAGCAGAGCCACAGAAACACCGACATAATATGCACACAAAAAAGAACTCTAGATGTGGTTTCAGATCAAAAGATCAAAAATAAAAAAAATCCTCAGCAGCTGTTTTTTAATCACACATGTTTCTATTAAAAATACTGACGCAAGAACTAAATATTTACAGTTTGATATTTATGAGATTGATGTGTTATGTTCTGCGCTTATTAAATTACTTGAATTTAAATTATGATTAATGCAATGATGAGTACATACTTTAATAATGTAAGACGTGAACCAAGATGTAGAGTAACTTATACACATCACATAGAAATATACTGAACATATTTACAATAAAAAAACTATTCTGATTCAGTTTTTTTTTATGAATATAATAAACATATTTAAAGTCAGTGTTTAATTTTTAATAGAATAAATGTCCCTGCAAAGTAAGTCATAAACGACCGTTTTCTTCAACGTGTGTCTCCCTCCTGGTGTCGTCATCCTTTGGCTGCCGTGTCGCTTCATGGTCCCAGTTTAAAATCTGTTTTTTAAATGATATCGTCGGCTCCCTTTTATGTTTCCACTCGGTGCTTTTTGACTGCTGCTGGCGAGTTACGTGGAGCCTCTTGCTGCGTTCACTGTCTAACGAAAAAAGTCCGGGAAGAAAAGATGCGTTGACACAATATCCTAAAGAATGCAACACACAAGCTTCAGTCAGGAGAAGCAATTTAAAATAAAATGTAAAAAAGACAGAAATCCCCAAACGAGTGGATAACCTAATAATGTGGGTTAAAAATAAATAAACACATATATATATATATATATATATATATATATATATATATATATATATATATATATATATATATATATATATGCTTGTGTTGTCAATTTATATTTTAATATTTTAATAAAATTATTATTTATTATTTATTTTTAATTACATTAATACAACAGTGTGACTCACTGGTATACAATAATAGCAATACTTTACCTCCTGATGAGTTACATTTTTAGGGTTACGAGCCTGAAACCGTGTAACCGCATCCTCCTGCCTTCCATATTTCCTCCGGTCCGTGAAGGCAACACGCATCCTGGGGTTTATTAGCCCAAGACCAACCGCGGCTCGGATCAGTCCAGAGTCAGACAGAAGCCCGGTGGACGTGAAGCGGCCCCGGTAACGTGCAGCAGGGAGGGGAACCACGTGATGTGGATCCTCGCCGCTCCGCCGTGACGTTTACAACTCAAACCGAGAGAGGGGGACATACAAAAGAAAACGTTTGGACTCTTTGTCCTGCAGAGGCTCAAAGAATCCGCCTCGGACTGACAGGCTGGAAACTCTCGGGGCACACAAACTGTTGAACAAAAGTTTTGTTGTGCTTGTTGTTGTTGTTGTTGCGGCGGACGAGTCGTGTCGAGAAGTTTGAGGGATGTCCGAGCCAGACAAGAGCGAGGAGGACATTCCTGATGATCCTGCAGGAAAAGGAATCCCGAACGGAGGAAACGCTGCAAAGAGCCAAGAGGTGAGAGAGGCGCGCGCGCTCACGTGCAGCTGATGCAGAACTCTGAACGGTCTCAATGCAAGTTCATTTCACGTGACGCCAGTAAACTCCTGGACTTTTGTCCCGTCTGCACCATAAAGCATGTTGAACCGTGAAGGAGACACTGCAGAGAAGCTTGTGATTAACTCCAGTAAACAACAAAAATAACAACAATATCAACAACTCTAAACTCTGTCAGCTTCTTCTTTTTTTATCCGTTTCTTCTTCGCTGCTCAAACTGTCACATTTGGGAATTAAGATGGGCAGTTGGCTTTTGTTTTTAATTATCAACTCTATCTCACTCTGTTGCCTCTTCGTTATACGCCTTAAAAGTCTCTGCAACTAACCTTATTTCATATATTTATTACTCGATTAATCCATGTATTTAATATTAATTTGTTTTGCATTATTTATATTTCAATGTATACAAATCTAATAAATAAATGTATAACAGAGTTCAAGATTAGTTAAAAACATTTTTATTAAACTATAACATGATTACATAACAATAATCCTCATAGTAATTTATCACAATAAAGTGTGTAAAGCAATTATCAAAATTAATTGTTCTTTATAATGTATTATAATATATATAGTCAATACTTTACATATCATATTATGGTAAATAATATTACATGTATATAATAAATAAATTTTAAACATATATTAGCAATTAATGGTATACAATTAAACTAGCTTTATCCTTTTGGTGTGTGTGTGTGTGTGTTTCAGGATTTTGACCTGGCTTCCATCTACGTGTCGGACGCTCAGTACAACAGGAATATCTACTTTGACACGTCGCCTGAGGCTGTGAAGTGAGACATTTATAATGCATCTTATCACACATTCACATTGTGGGGACCTGCATCTGATCACACATTCACACAGTGGGGACCTGCATTTAATTACACACTCACACTGTGGGGACCCGCCTTTTTTCAGGGGACGATTGTGCATCCCCAAAACTTGAATCATTACAGTTTAGGGTGAAGACTTGGTTTAAGGGTTAGAGTGAGGTTGTATGTGTAAGGGTTTGGGTTAAGTCTGCAGGAAATGAATGTAAGGCAATGTCCCCAAAAGTCATGATAACTGTGGGTGTGTGTGTATGTGTCCAGACTGTATATGCGCTACAATCACTGGATCCCCAAGGTGTTCCTCATCTTCTTCATCCTGGTGGATTTGTCTCTAGCCATCTTTGAGAAGCCGGCCGTCTTCCCTGTGCCAACGCTGGTAAGATGGCCGCCGGTTTCTTAAACAACGACGCGGTTCTGTTATCATACTTCCTTTTTTTTGTGCACCACATTGTAAGAAAAACAATCTACATTAATTCAAGTCACCATCTGCACAACACAAACGGCCTCGTTATGCAGAAAGCAGTGAACCCAGTTTGGACCAGTACCATTGGGATGTGCTTTGTCTTCCCAGTACACTGCGCTGGTGGAGCTGCTCTGCCTGCTCGTCTTCTCCCTCCGACTCGTTCACTACGCCAAAGTGATTCCCCGGGACAAGTTCTGGAAGGATCCCAAAAACATCTGCATCATCGTCATCCTTGTGGTAGGCGGAGCTTATCAATATCACCCGGTCTGGTGGGAGGAGCTACTAAGCTGGGAGGGTCTGTGGGGGACTGGACTCAGTAAATCTGTTAATACATTGGATGTTTATTGGTGGTACTGCAGAAAATATAACAAGAGGAACAGAAAAAGTGTTTTACCCACAGAACCAAACCCAGAACAACCGAGGAAAAAACAGAATAACAACAACAATCTAGAACTAGAACAACTAAAACAACCAGAACAATAAATACCAATAACAAACCAACTAAAACCAGAATAACTGACACACAATCAACCAAAACCAGATAAAGTCAAACTAAATAACTGACAAGTAATCAACCAAAACCAGAACAACTAGAACAATCTAAACCAGAATAACTGACACACAATCAACCAAAACCAGAACAACTGCAAGCACTGCAAGTTTTTAGACCCAGATCAGGGTTTTCTTAGACCCGGGTCTGGGCTTCTTCCGGTGACCGTTGGTGAGCGGTGCCGTTTGAACCCGGAGAACATCCTGGTTTCCTGAGTTCCTGTCTGAGAGCTGCAGAGTCAGAATCTGCTGAGGAGCCTTTCTGTCTGTCGTTGTGCAACAACCGTTAGCCGGAGATGTCGCCCCGTCAGCAGCTTTTTATAAAAGTACAAGCAGAGCGGCTTCCTGGTGACTCAGGGGCCGCGGAGGCCGGGCTCCACTCGGCCTGCTTCTGTTAACGTCTCTGGTCAGATCGTCACCCCGTGATGTCGGGGATATTCGGGACTCTTCGGGGGTCCGAGGGCGGGACATGCTGCAGGTTCCCCTCGTCGGCAGCTTGAGATTTCATCTTCAACCTTCACGTTTTGTCTCATGACCGCCGAAAAGTCTCGGTTAGATCGGGAGTCAATCTGGCGTGATGACGGATCTTGACGATCTCGAGGAACTCGAAGAACTCGAGGAACTCTCTCCCTATAAAATTTTAGCTAACGTCACTCCTTCATCAATGGGATCTCTGAGGAAGGGAGTGGCCAGCGTATCCAGCTAACTTAAGTTAGCCTGCGCTGGAGCTGGTTAACATTTTTGGATGGGTTGCTATGGTGATTTTGCCAAACTTGCTTTGTGTAGCCGAAAAACCTGATTCATGTAATCTCATCCTGAAAATCATCCAGCTAACTACGTTAGCTAGGAACGAAGAATACGGCCCTGACCGAGAGGTTTACATTTAAATATTCACTAAGTCGTGTTTGGAAACCATTTAAAAACTAAAGAAATCCCCCAAAAAGCAAGAAAACCTTCCAGAAGTGACAGGAAACTGAGAAGTATTTAGTTTGTGTGAAGCGTTGCGTTCACGCCGTTGTCTCCCGCGTGTCGCCCAGCTCACCGTGGTCGACCTGATCGTCTACGAGTCGCTGGAGGCCGCCAACTGTTACGCCGTCCGCTGGTCCAGAGTCCTGCGCCCGCTGCTGCTGGTCAACGTCACCGAGGGACGGCAGGTAACCCGTCTCACCCTCTCACACGTCTCACCCGTCTCACCTGTCTCACCCTCTCACACGTCTCACGCTTCTTTTTTTATATAATTGCAAGTCACTGTGTGTACGTCAGATTTAGTTGGTCTCGTATAGCTAAATAAGATTTTAAGAAAACAATAATTTGGTGCATGTATAGTTTCATATATGTTAATAATTTGGACCGTGTGTGTGTGTGTGTGTGTTTTTGTCTCTCAGGTAAACCGTCACATGTGGAGGAGTTTCATCCGTTAATCTGTCCTCTAATCTCAAACTCTAAACTCTAAACTTCCTGTTTGACTTTCTGAGCCGACGGCGCCTGAACGCATCATTAAATTGTTGTTTGTCTCTGTGTGCGTGTGTGTGTGTGTGTGTGTTTCCTCCTTCATTAACTCTGTGTCTGTTTGTTTGTGTTCAGCTCCGCAGAGCGTTCCGGAGCATCCGGAACGCTCTTCCTCAGATCTTCTACGTCTTCCTGCTCTTCATGTTCAGCCTCCTGATCTTCTCCCTCATGGCGCTCAAACTGCTGGGCAAACGGTGCGACGCCTTGTTGTTGCTGTTGTGTAATCTGAAGTCAAAGACGAGTTTTATTAGCTGACCGTGTGTTTCCCTGTGCAGAGGTCTGAAGACCATCGACGGAGCTCCGTACTTCACCAACTACCTGGAGATCGTGTTCGACCTGTACGTCCTGGTCACCACGGCCAACAGCCCCGACGTCATGTAAGAGCCCAAGGAGGAGCGCACTCTGCTGACCTCTGACCTCCTCTACTCGCCGCCGCCCGCTCGCTCCTTTAGCTTGAATTTAGTTTAGGAAATTGTAGAAAAACATTTTTTTTTTTTAAGTTGACAAATCTTTTATATTTGTTGTACTTCCTGATGAAAAGGAGGACTGTCACACAGAAAGACATTAAACAAATATTTTAAACACAATAATTAGAATTGTTTTGAATTACAATACTTTCTTACAGCAGCCATCATTTTAAAGATGTCGGTTGAATATTTAATGCAAGTAATGAACTTTGTGAATTTGTGTTCTTGCATCCGTCGACACATTTTACTTTGTGTTCTTGCATCCGTCGACACATTTTACTTTGTGAAAATCATTTTTTAAAAACTTTTCAGTACTTTTTCACACAGAAAGACATTTAGAAAATGCTTAAGAAAAACTTTTATTAAATACAATAATTGAAATCTTATTGAATTACAATATTTTATGACAGCAGCCATTATTTTAAAGATGTCAGATGATTATTTTATGCAAGCAATGAAGTCCTTCGACGCGTTTCTTTGTGAAAATTAGCTTTGTTGTACTTGTGAAATACGATAATTATAATTGTCTTGAATTACACTATTTTCCGACAGCAGCCATCGTTTTAAAGATGTCGGTTGGTTCTTTTCTGCGAGTAATGAACTTTGTGCGTTTGTGTTCTCGTGTCCGTCGACGCGTTCCTTTGTGCGTCTGCAGTCGGAAAAGAAGAAGGAAATGACGCCTCAGAAACATCTGTTTATCTGCATGTTTGGTCTTCTGCTTCTCGTCTGGCAGGATGCCGGCCTACAACGCCAGCTTCGGCTTCGCCATCTTCTTCATCTTGTACATCCTCATCAACACCTACATCTTCATGTCCGTCTTCTTGGCCGTCGTCTACAACAACTACAAGAAATACCTGAAGGTACGACGGACAGTTTCCTTCAGTCAGAAACTCAAACGCTTTGAATTGAAATGTTACGTCGGAGAATGCTCGGCTCTGATTGGTTGATTTCCTGCGGGCGAAGAAAACACCAAAAGGAGACGGAGGAACCTGATTGTATTCATTTACTGACTATCCGTCTTATCTAATAGTCAGGATACAGTAAAAATATATAACAGCATTATTCTGATAAATTATCCAAACGTCAGCTTTAAGGTTACAAACATCCCATAATGCAACACTCTGTTGGAGCCAGCGGTGTTTTCGCTGTTCAAACATCTGTGAAAACAGAATTGTCTTCTCTTAAAATTCACATTCATGTTCTTCAACAACATTTTAGCATTTTGTCATTTTTTGTCCGTCTTTGACGCTTTTGTGTTTTCAGTTTGTTTTGTGAAAATATATTGTATTTATTTTTAATGAAAGGAACTTAAAAAAACATCTTTGACCTTGAAAAAGTAATAAAAAATCACAAGTCGAAGACCAATAAAAAAAAAACATGCATGGGTATAATTATGTAATTTTTTTGTTATAAGAAACGCACCTAAATTATTAGTTTGGGGAAAACATTTATTTAAATATCGACACTAGCAAACATACTGAGGATGTACAGAGCTCCTCATGTGCGATGTGTTGACTCTAACTTGGACCTTTGAGAACAAACGTCTCTTCTCTCGCTCCACCAGGAGGAGGTACGGCAGCTGGTGAGGGCCAAAAGGCACAAGATGGTGCGAGCGTTTGCCGTGCTGCAGGAGCAGAGGGCGGAGGGCGGCGAGCCGGTTGTGACCCAGACCAACTGGAACCAGATCGTCAAACTGGTCCAGCCCGACATCAGCAACGCCCACCGAGAGCTGCTGTGGAGCGTCTCCGACAACAACAACCAGGGCTTCATTGGTGGGTCCACAGACATAGATATATATATATATATATATATATATATATATATATATATATATATATGTATATATATATATATATATATATATATACACAAATATATTTATATGTTTATAATATATATATGTATGTTTTTATATATATATATATATATATATATATATATATATATATATATATATATATATATATATATACACTGTTGGTGGCAGCTACCTGTCAATTCCAGTAATCCCGTCCTAACGCATACCGCCTGTTTTATGGTCTGTTTGACTCTAAATCACCATCATTTATTAAATTAACATCTCGCTGTATTGGAGCAGACGTGAAATTAGAGTTTGAGATGTAAACTCATGTCTCCTGAGGGAATATATCAAGATAGAAATAGTCACTTTCTCTAAGACTTCTATACAATCTGACCGGAGTCGTCGCCCCCTGCTGGACAAGGGAATGCACGTTTAAGGCACTTCCGCATTGGTTTCACTTTTAGGAACCTGGTGGTTGCCGCCTGGCCACAAACAGCCACAGCAGCCCTCCGCCCTGCAGCTAGCTCGCTCTGCTCTCTGCACACTCATCTTCCTCATGGAGGAAGTCAAACTCTGCTTCATCATCTTCTAGTTCAACAGTTTCTGCTGCCCTGAGTAGTGTCTGCAGGCTCAGTGTCCCGTGGTCTGACGGGCATTAACCAGGGCCATAAAGTCCTAGCTGAGGCCAAACTAGAGGAAAGTTCAATAAAAGTGCAGAGGACATGGTAAACTCTGAAATCTCAATTTTTTTACGAGGTGAGAAGGAGCACCTGAACGCCCCATAAACCCCGGCACGTGTCGGTCCAGTTTCAGGTTTTCTCTCGATGAGTGTTTTTACGTGAACACGTGATTCCTGGTTCGACCCCTGGTCAGATTTCATGAAGTAATCGTCTCTAATGGCATAAGAATACATTTAACGATATTCTACACGTGTTTGTGATGATGTTTTTCCGGTCTGTTGATTGACAGGTAAGGTGGCGTTCGTCCAGCTGGCCGACCTCCTGAACATCGAGGTGATCACGCTCAAGTCGAGACCACACCCCCTCCAGAGTGTGTGCCCCGCCTTCTACCTGTCAGCCCCGAGCCGCCTGCTCTGCCGATTGGTCCAACACCGGTGAGAATAGACTTCTATGCAACCAGATGAGTCGCCCCCTGGTGGTTAAGAAGGAGAATGCATCTTTAACATATGCAGTATAGACTTCTATACAGCCATAGGAGTCGCCCCCTGATGGTCAGGAAAGAGAATACAGCTTTAATACATGACACATATACTTCTATACAACTAGAGTAGTTGCCCCCTGGTGGTCAATATAGAGAATGCAGCTTTCACACATTCATCATAGACTTCTATACAACCAGAGGAGTCGCCCCCTGGTGGTCAATATAGAGAATGCATCTTTAACACATGCAGTATAGACTTCTATACAACCAGAGGAGTCGCTCCCCTGGTGGTCAGGAGAGAGAATGCAGGTTTAAGACACTTCCGATTCGGTTTCAGAGGTTGTCGCCTGGCTTCACAGAGAGTCTCTTTGTGTGTGTGTGTGTGTGTGTGTGTGTGTGTGTGTGTGTGTGTGTGTGTGTGTGTGTGTGTGTGTGTGTGTGTGTGTGTGTGTGTGTGTGTGTGTGTGTGTGTGTCTTCCAGGGCCTTTGTGATCGTGTACGACCTGATCATCCTGGTGAACGCCGTGTTCATCGGGTTGGACGAGGAGAATCCGTTGATCGCCAACTCGGAGTGGGCCTTCCTGGCCCTCTACCTGCTGGAGATCCTGCTGAAGCTCTACGTGTTCGAGCCGCGGGCGTTCTTCTCCCGGCACAGCTTCTGGAACTGGTGAGGACACAATGGCCCACCCCCCCTAGATGAGCAAAGGATTCTGGGTAACGGTGCAAACACTTGAAATGTTTTCCAGCGTAGAAATACTGGAATTGCAAAATATCTGAGTTTAAGTTGAAAACTAAATGTAATTCTTATTAATATTATTTAAAACGATTTCCTTTCTTTCACTTCCTACAAAACTGATCTAAACTAATCTATAACAATATTGTTGCATTTCAATATTTGTTGGAAACACTTGCTGATAAAATGTAAAATGAAAACCATTTCCAAATCTAAAGTCAATGAGCTGTTTCACGTCCGTGTCACGCAGCTTCTCCTCGCGCCAGATTATAAGTACCAGGTATGTGAGACGTCTTCCTCCGCTTCGGCCGTCAGCTCTTTGCAGCGGCTCGCTGATGCTTGAGGCGGAAACTTAGTTGTTTATGTTATTTTATGTATTTTTGTGCCATTTTGTGAAATGAAAACACTTTTTTTTTGTGGGGCTGTTTTAGGGACAAAAGTCTGAAAGTGAACACTTAAAAAAAGTATGAAGGAAAAACCATAAAACAATAACTAAAAGCCTGAAGGACACAAATACCTGCTGGTCATAGTTTTGGTTTCTCATTCACACTTTTTTCTTTTAGACTTTTACTTTTTTTATATACAGTGCCCATTTTATTAGGTACACCTGTACAATATAACACTACACAGCAGCTCTGCCGTAACATCTGTCTTTACCAAGTTTATGATGTTCGTTTTTTGTTGACATCTACGTATTTAAGTTTTATTGGTCTGATTGGTCGTAGTGTATAAAAGTGTACCGGTGTGCCTAATAATGTGACCACCTCGCGTGCTGAACCTTTAGCCATCTGAAAAAGTCTTTTGCTGCAGCTGTTGAAGTGGTTTTCCTTCTTTTCAGGGGCATTGTAGCGCCCCCTGCTGGCGAGCAGTGCCGCTAAAGTGACTTCAGTCAGATACGTTTGTGTTTCATGGATGTAAAATAAGACCTGCAATCGTAAAAAAAAAAAATGGAGGTTATATATATATATATATATATATATATATATATAATATTCATAACTGTTTTCAGTTGAAGACGTCCTGTGAACATTTTTACAGACGTCTCTTTTATAATGGAGGTCAATGGGGGGAATTGATGGTTGCAGTACCTTGAGTGACCACTGGGACACACCGACAGATCTTTTACTACATCCGTGAAAAACCGTTACACGTGTTGTTGATGTCTGACTGACGCCACACGAACGCCAACGGGATAAAAAGCTTTGTTTACAGCCGACGGCTTCATCATCGGCGAATGAAAAGCATCGGCGCTCGACTCGGAGATGTTGGTTTTCTTTCCTGATGTTTGATTTTGCGTTTTCAGGTTCGACACCATCATCGTCATCTCTGCTCTCATCGCCACCATCATCAACTCCGTCATCACGTCATGTACGTTTTATTTTAGTTACAAATAAAAAAAGTATTGTCTTCGTAGGCTTCTATTCAATTAAGTGCTGAAACGATAAGTCGAGACGTTGATTTACCCGTCGCCATGTTGAGAGCCGTAAAGAATCAATCAAAAATGCATCCATTTAAAGTTCATACTAGATTGCATTTTACCTTTTTTGTCTAACAGAATAAAATACAATTTATGTTCAGATTAAAAACAAGAACGAAATTTTAACAGGATTTTGAACCAGTTTCAACCTGGTTTAAAAAAAAAAAACTTGTAGGTGAGAGCCGGCTCGTTGTAATAGTTATCGTGTTACTCGCCTCCATTTGCAGCGCAAAGTTACACCAGCCGACAGATCCTGGACATCGTCTTCATCCTGCGAGTCCTCCGGCTGATCCGGGTGGTGGACAGCATCAAACGGTTTGACCTTTAACAAACACTTCAACTCCAACACGGCTGCAGTTTTACATCATCGATCAAGACGATTTGTCCTTTAGACACGAGAAGGACCGGGACTAAAGATGAAGGGGATGTTAATGTTTGTTTTTATTATTTAGATTATTAAAGGCACTTGAATGCCACTTACTCATGGTATCACTCATGGTATCACTCATGGTATTACTCATGGTATTACTCATGGTATTCCTTAAGGACACCTTGTTTTGTACCATTCGCTCATCAACATTTTCTCCGTCAGGTTTCGGGCGATCATCAACACCCTGATCCGGATCGGACCGGCCATCCTCACGTTTGGACAGCTGATCATCGTAAGTTAGAACGTTTTGTACGTTTTGCATGTTAACGTGTTTTTATGAAGTCGCCAAATAAAAAATTTGAGTATAACCAAAGTTTATACAATTCGGAAACTAAGAGACCGAAAGACTCGTCGCTAACTCGGCTAAAAGCTTGAGCTAATTCGGCTAAAAGCTCCAGCTAACTTGGCTAATAGCTCGAGCTAACTCGGCTAAAAGCTTGAGCTAACTCGACTAAATGTTCAAGCTAACTTGGCTAAAAGCTTGAGCTAACTTGACTAAAAGCTCGAGCTATCTGGGCAAAAAGCTTGAGCTAACTTGACTAAAAGCTCGAGCTATCTGGGCAAAAAGCTTGAGCTAACTCGGCTAAACGCTCGAGCTAACTCGGCTAAAGGTTTGTACTAACTCGCCTAAAAGCTTGAGCTAACTTGCCTAACAGCTCGAGCTAACTCGGCCTAACAGCTCGAGCTAACAGCTTGACTTAGCGTCCTGATGGTGAATCTTCCGTATCCTGCTTCTCCTCCTCTTCCTCAGGTGGTGTACTACATCTTCGCCATGGTGGGGATGGAGCTGTTCAAGGGGAAGATTCAGTTTTTCGAGGACGGCTCCGTGGATCCGGCGAGGGCGTACTGCGGGAACCCGCTACTGAAGGGAACGGCCTTCGCTCAACTCAACTACTGCAAGAACAACTTCAACAACGTGGTATCGTCCTTCGTCCTGCTGCTGGAGCTCACCGTGGTCAACCAGTGGCACGATATCCTTCGGCTAGGAACCAGTTTTCCGTATAAAATATATAAAATAATAACTGCAATCTTGAAAGAGGAAAGAAAAAGCCTCACAGGTACATCACGATGTTGAAGCTCGCTCAATATTTTAAGAAAGCTCTATTAAATTATCAATTTCAGATCAAGATTTTAAAAGTAAAATCAAGATTTAAAAAAATGTAATTTGTGATATTTAGGTGATTGCCGTAAAGGTAGTAGTGGTATAAGTAATCGGATAATTCACTTGATTGGAAGTATTAATACAACAGTGTATAAATACTTTGATACAAGTCAAAATTCATAAAACAATGTGCTGAAATCAAAAGAAATGATAAATGTTCTCATTATGCAGACAAAAGAATGTAAGAATCATTCCATTATCCAAACCACTATTTAGGGTCTATTTGAATAATAATGATTGATGTTATATAGAGTTTATTTATTTATATCTACATGTAACTAAATTTATCAAAATGTGTAATATTGTCTTGTGAGACGTAGCGCAGATCGTTCTCACGGATATTATTACGATGTTTAAGAATAATTTATAATTTATATCGACTCTGATCGACATGTTGAACTCTGATTCCTTAACTCGACCCCACTGCTCAGCAGCGGCTTCGCCGCCGTCACCCACGCGTCAGCCAGGCTCTTCTTCATCGTCTTCCACATCATGGTCGTCATCGTCATCATCAAGTGAGGAGGAAGAGGGACATGAGACAAAGACGCTGTGTGAAAGCGACAACAAGAATGTAAACAACCTTTAATCTGTGGCTGATGATGCGGCGCTTCCCGTCTTTCCTCCAGTATCTTCGTGGCGTTCGTCCTCGAGGCGTTCTTCGTGGAGTACTCGGTGGATAAGGGCGACCTGCAGACGTCCCTGGAGAAGAAGATTGAGGAGCTGGAGCTGGCCGTGGCACAGTACGTTACCACGACAACCAGGACCTGTCACTCATTACGGCATATATATTTATTTATATATATATATAAAATAAATAAATATATATATATATATATATATATATATATATATATATATATATATTCTCCGACACACATATTTTACAATTGGATTCATGAATATAAAATCCTGAATATTGACTGACGGACTCATTTTTACACTTTACTGGTTTAGAGTCAAAATAACTTTCATTGTCTGACATGTTCAATAATTTTACCTTTTAACGTGTTTAGCTGTTGCCAGGATTGTTTGGTGAGAGGAACATCAAAAGAAATGTTCTGAATGTCAGAATAATGTTTTCGGCTCTTTTATCTGTGTTGTTTTGTGCTCCAGGGAGAAGTTGGAGGATAACTTGGTGAACGCCATGGAAACCATGGACAGCGACCAGGGAACCGGCCAATCGGCAAGCTACAAACCGGCCCTGATGTTTAAAATCGCTTCAAAAAGTAAGAAAATGGATGCTTTTATTTTGAAAGGGCAGACTGACTCCATGGGATCTGTAGATCAGAGAAACCAAACAGCACAAACTGAGAGCACCTTTTACTCTTTTACAACAACTTGTTTTGGGGGACGAAAGACAACATTTTTCTCTGGAATTGCTTCATTTAGCTCACAAACCTTTTTACTTTTCTTTTTTTTAACCGCATCTGCCAAGAAATCCACAACTTCCTGTAGAACGTCTTCACCGAGTGGCCTTTTTGAAAACTAAATCTAGTTTTCAATAACATGTAGTCCAGTTTTAACGATTATCTTTCTTCACCTGCAGATAAAAGAAACCATTGTATGAAACTTAAAATAATAAAATCTTACAATGGAACACAAATAATAGCCCTAAAAACAATTTTAAATTAGTTTTCCCTAAAAAAAAATTTAAAAATACATTTTCATAAAGATGTCATATATTAAAAATGTTTCCATTAAGTAATTTTACTTTGTTAAAATAAACAACAACCGTTGATGTACATATATTCAATTCAATTCAGTTTATTTGTATAGCCCAGTTTCACAAATTACAAATTTGTCTCAGAGTGCTTTACAATCTGTACACATAGACATCCCTGACCCAAAACCTCACATCGGACCAGGAAAAACTCCCAAATAACCCTTCAGGGGGAAAAAAAGGGAAGAAACCTTCAGGAGAGCAACAGAGGAGGATCCCTCTCCAGGATGGACAGATGCAATAGATGTAATGTGTACAGAAGGACAGATTTAGAGTTAAAATACATTCAAGGAATCTGACAGTTTATGAATAAGTATTATTATTGGATGGACCTGGGATATATATATATATATATATATATATATATATATATATATATATATATATATATATATATATATATATATATAAAATGTGTCAGAATAGGGACCTCTGCTCTTAATTTGTTGATCACCGTATTGATTTTGGGTATTGATGATGTCACTGGTTGCCTCCAGGGTACCGCACCGTGGACGCTCTGCTGCAGCGGATGTTCGAGGCCGACCTCGACCCCGAAGACTTCGCCGAGAACGACGACGACGCCAACGGGAACTTCGCCAACCCGGCGTTCAGCTCCGTGTAGACGCCGATGTACAAATATGTGTAAAGGAAACCAGATTATACGAATTATTTACAGTTTTATAAGAAAAAATATTAAATCTGATGTCTATCCAGTGTTATATTTTTATATATCTTTGCTGTCGCTCTGTGTAGATGCACATAAAGAGTATTTACACTGTGGATGTTTTATTTATTTGTGACAGAAACACAAACAAACAACTAAACAAGTCTGTTTCAATTTTAAATGACAAAAAGTCTCACAGATGCAGCAGAAAGGGAAATATCAGGAAAAATGTAAATAAATTTAGATTTATCACTTGAACTTAAATTTAGGCTTAAATACTTGTATTTAGTCCATCTGCACTTCCTCTCTTTGTTTTTAATGAGGAGTGTAAAAAGGGCTGAGGAGGAATGTGTGTACCTTTTTTGAAATGTTTATTAATAAAAAGACAAATGTAACTTCCCATTAGAATTCATTAATGTTTCCAACAATTTGGGATAATTATATTGTATTGTTAAACAACAACAAATCTAATTAAAGGATAAAGTTCAAGATGAAATGAAGAGATTATTTATTTAGAAAGTAAGACCATTAAATTACAATTATATTATTTTTGAGAAGTCGGGCACACAAGTCATAATATAAAGTTCATTATATTTAGCATCATTAATCAGTTTAATCCCCACGAAGCTGTGAAAATGGAAATCTGAAGCTAAAACTACTTTCATTCTTACTTTTACCACCAATACTTAAATTACATGGCATTGATACCAATCGTGTAGCACTAACACGCGGACAGACTCCACGCCGGCAGGGGGCGCTGTGCGCAGTGGAGCGGCAGCTATAACACACAGACAGGCCGAGGAAGTGTGTATAATGTGCGCGCGCCTGTGTGTGCGCGCGCCCCCGTGTCTCCGAGTGGTGCTGATGCTGTAGAGATGGAGCAGAGGGAGTGGAGGAGGAGGACCCCGCTCGGCTCCGGACTGAAGACCTCATCCAGGTAAGAGCTCGACGAGGAGCTGATCGAAGGAGCGGATCGATCAGGAAGCCGAGGCGACGGGGCGTGTGTGTGTGTGTGTGTGTGTGTGTGTGTGTGTGTGTGTGTGTGTGTGTGTGTGTGTGTGTGTGTGTGTGTGTGTGTGTGTGTGTGTGTGTGTGTGTGTGTGTGTGTGTGCGTGCGTGTGTGTGTGTGTCGATGTGTGCGAGGCTACAGGCACGATGTCGGATCAATAGGCGGGAAATAATCGATGAGATGTATTGTTTTGTGCGCGTGTCGGTGTGACACCAACGGTTGATCAGAAAAGGCCCCAACGGTAAATGAAAGGGAGGATGAGGCGTTCAGGTGCTGGTTGGAGGGTGGGACTGCAGAGCGCCGCCTGTCAGTCTCTCTCTCTCTCTCTCTCTCTCTCTCTTTCACATAATACATGACAAGAGCCTTACTGTAAAGACGGAAACGATAAGTGCACCACATGTGTAATACAAAATAAAATATAAAATACATATCTTATATTAAATACAACACTATGATATACAATAAAAATACAGAATCAAAGGCATTTTTATAATAATTGTAAATGTAGGTGGTATAAAACTCCACTGGTGTTTAGTGTGAGGCGGTTTAAAAGCTCCAAAATAAATTAATAGAATATTAAACTATTGTATACAATTACATATTTTTTAAAAGGTGGTATAAAACACACACTTGAGGTTTGTTTTACACTGCAGGTTATACAATATCCTAAGAATAGAAACAATAATATTATAAAATTACTTATAGAATAAAATATATTAAAACCTACGAATAAAAAATAAACAAGGTAAAGTTTGTTTACAGTCGTGTTTTGAAATATTGTGAAATAAAAATGAACATCCACCAAAATAAAAGTTACAACATAAAAAAGAAAGTTATTTAGTCAAAGTATATAGATATAATATAAGTATACACTTAATGTATTCACATGCTCTACTATACTAACAGTTATAATACCAGTGTTAAAATACTCAAAAAAAAGTCCTGCATTCAAAGTCAACTTTATTCATGAGGCGTCTTTTGTGGAAAATCCTAAAACACAATTAGAATACAGCAGAAAAAAATACGGTAATATACTAAGAAATGATCGGTCTACTCCTGAGGCGAGGACCATCAATCAATCAAATACATCTTTATATATAATGCTTTACATGATTGAGAGAATAAGTTAAGAAGTATATAAATACATAAATAAAATGTAAAAAAATAAAATTGTCAAATGAAATAGTTAAGCGAAATTAAAAAAAGTTTGAATATTTATAAATACAGCATAAAATGACGTGACACAATGTATAAAATCAGACATAATCATAAACGTGAGCCTGTCCTCGTGGTCATCAGGTTGGATCTCTGGTCTATTTTTAGAGTTTTCTTTAGAAGTTTTGATTTCTTGCAAAAGGCGATTTCGTTCCTCTTGGTTTTGAGTCGGTGTTCAGCATCTTTCTCTGATTCTTGCTCAATAATGCCGGAAGTTGCGCGACATCCACAAGTTGATGTGATCGATATGGAGCTAATGTCGTCGGCTGTGGATGACCAACAAAATGTTCTTCAAGTTTGAAAAGTAAAAGCTCATTTTGCAAAATGGCCTCTCAGAGTGTTTTAATACATTACATATGATTAGATTCTATTGATTGATCTATTTAAGATGAAATAGACAAGTACCTTTAAAATAGTACGTAAGTAAAGTTGCTGTATGATCCTATTTTCGACATTTGAAGATTTCAATTTTAAATTCTTTGAAACTGTTTTATTTATTTTATATACAAAACAATACATTTATTAAAACCCATTATTGGTAGATTAAATGATATGTCGCTACCCTGAAATTAATTAAATCATATTCACTAAAAACAATGCATTAAATCTTCTTTTGACTCCGATATCCTTAAAAGATAAAGAAAAGGGTTTCATATTAAAAATAGCATACGCTAAATATATACATGTAAATGACACTATACAGGTTAATATAAAGTAAATATATAATTAATGATTATATAAACTCATAGTTAGCAACAATTTGCCAAAAAAACTGATCAAATAAACAAAGTAAAAGGAACACAACTCTCACTGTGTGCGTGAATCACAGGGCGTTTTATTTTGAAAGCCGTGACCGGATGTTGTGATGGCGCAGGCTGACGGCGCTTTGACGCGGGTGGATGCGGCGCTGCAGTGCGGACAAACAGGCTGGAGTGGGAGAACCGGACACCTGCGGACAGACAGCCGATCCCGGGTCAGCCTCACGCGGGGTTCTGCATCTAGTTTTTGTCCCGGACCTGAGTCCCGGTTCTGGTCCTGGTCCTGCTGCAGGGAGGACCAGTCCGCATCATCCTCCTCCTCCTCTTCCTCCTCCTCCTCCTTATCTGCAGCGGCGGCAGGAGTACCGGAGGAGGACCCGGACCCGGACCGGTTTTAATGAGCGCTCCCGGGGACATCCCATCTGGTCTTGTGTCTCCCCGGACTCGGTGCGTCCCGGCCCCGCAGCGGGTCCGCTCTGCGTCGCACGGACCCGGTCCCGGTCCCGTTAGACACCGGGAGGGAGGGAGGGAGAGAGAGGACTGTTAGAGGAGAAATACATGGTGGTTTAGTCCCGCGGGAGACTGCGGCCCGAACCCCGGCCCGCCTCCAGAGGGACGGTGGGTTTTCTGGACCAGGACGTTTTGTGCCGGAATAAAATCCCAGATGAAGATTCCCAAAAGGCGGAAAAGGAGCGGACGTCGCGCCAGGTAGGCCTGATCCGGACTAAGGTCTAGCCCGGGCCACAGAGATCAGTGTGTGAGTGTGTGTGCGCGTGCGTGTGTGTGGTGTGTTAACGGAAGTGAATGCGTAAACGTGGCCTGATGATAATGCTCGGACCAGGACTGATCCGGGTTGAGTCCCTGTGCCGGTCTCTCTTAATTCATAACTCGGGTTAGTCCGGGCCAGATTTATTGATCCGGCAGGATGTGATGGCGCGCATGCGCACAGAGCACCCATGACTGTGCACTGCAGAGGAAGGATGCAATATGGGTGATGCAGGGAGGGAGAGAGAGAGAGAGAGGGAGAGAGAGGGAGGGGAGTAAACCAACCTGGACCAGAGTCTGTGAAACATTAAGTTTATTATTATATGAGTAAATACACGTTTGGTGCCAGTGATGGGACACATTTATACATATTTAAATTTGATATATGGAATAACTTTTAAGTTTAGTGACAGATAATGGCAGCAAAAAGTAAAATGGACAGAAATAAATAAAACAATTTAATTTATTTTCTGACATAAATGTTGATATTGGTGATTTATATATTTTTGTTAATATTTGCTACTTTTAATTCAAAAGTTATGGGTTAATAATAACATATGGTTGCCGAAGCAAAGAAGTAATAATATGATGCAAAGAAAGTTAAATATGACATTTCTGTGTCGAAATCCAATTTCTATTGGCAAATAAATTTCTACACATGGCTATCGCAAATAACACATAAATATTTACAAACAAAACAATGTAAACAATAAAAGAACAAATACAAATTCAGGACATTTGGAGGTTAATTTAAATCCAATTTTATATATTAAGTTGTTCTTTGCACAAGTGTTTTATTTGTTTTAAATAGTTGTTTATTTTACGATTTACATTTTTTATTATCAAATAACTAACATTTTATTGGATAATTTAAAACATTCTTTTGGGAGGGATCGTGGCACAAACAGTTTATCACTAATACCTTAAATAATAAAAATAAATAAAAATAATCTTGAATAAACTATTTGAAGAAAAGCAGTAAAATTACAATCTTTTCTTTTTTTAATCTTCTTACTATATGATAGCGGAGTTTGACATATTTAGCTGTGTGATTGGTGAATATTCAACTGTTGTGTGTTTATTATTCTCTCTATTGTTCCATCTGATGTCAGATTCACCAAAACACCTTCAGCATGAACTGGTGTGCACAAAGTTAGCCGAGCGAATGACATCATACCTTATGACATCATACCGTTCCTCTCTTCATTGGATGAAATGATGTGAGAGTCTGATCAGAAGCTCAGAGAGATATTTTTAGCGTGTTAGCCGTTAGCTCTCCAGCTGCAGTTCATCATGCAGCCACAAGGCGGACCGCTGAGGGGAGGTCAACCTCAATGAGTTCAGGTTGGACCCCCGAGTATTCAGGGGACTGAGGCCTGGCCTGTTGTCTGAACTGTGGAGTGACCTTACTAGTGACCTGTCAATCACCTTGTAGCTCCGCCCCTAAAGCGTCCCCTGCTTTACAGTCTGTTTGACTCTAAATAACCATACAGTACTAAATGATGACATCATGATGTATAGAAGAAGACTTGAAACTAGAGACTGAGACATAAACTCATGTTTACAATGTTTACTGAGGGAATACATCAAGAGAGAAGTAGAGTCACTATTTAGACTTATATACAACCAGAGGAGCCCCCTGGTGGTCAGGAGAGAGAATGCAGCTTTAACACATGAAGCGTAGACTTCTATACAACCAGAGGAGTCGCCCCCTGGTGGTCAGGAGAGAGAATGAAGCTTTAACACATGAAGTGTAAACTTCTATACAACCAGAGGAGTTGCCCCCTGGTGGTCAGGAGAGAGAATGCAGCTTTAACACATGAAGCGTAGACTTCTATACAACCAGAGGAGTCGCCCCCTGGTGGTCAGGAGAGAGGATGCACATTTACAGATACTTTCACATTGGCTTCATGAACTGGAAACACCCTTAAAGGGTTTTACATTTGTAAAATAAAAACATGGCCAACTCCATGACCGTGGTAACGACCTGTCAATCCCAAGGTCAATCTCAAGGTCAATCATAGGGTGGCCACTCCCATAAACATTCCCATCGTCTCTTCGTCATCAATTGACTTGAAACTAGCGATTAACCAGACTTATTTTTACAACCAGAGGAGTCGCCCCCTGCTGGCTGCTCGTAAGAAATGTAAGACCCGGAAGGGGGCGTGGCCTATGGCTGATTGGCGCTTGATGACTGTCTTGTGTGTTTTATAGATATATCCACACAATGTATTTGACGAAGATTAGCAAGAAAAGAAAACTTCATTTGTGGTCCTGTATTCATTTTCTTTATCTTATTAATTTGATACAGCAAACCACAATGTGGCGAAAAGGTCAAAGGTCACTGGAGCCTCCAGTTGCACGTGAACTGTCGGTGTTTTGGTGAATGTGGCTTCACGGGGTCAAAGGTCAATGAAAGCCTCGGCGCTGTTGTCCTTTACCCTGCGTGTCTGAAGGCCTGTCCCTACATGCCCCCCCCCCCCCCCCCCCCCTCTTGGGCCCGTGTCGACAGGTCGCGGCGGCTGCAGAGGTCAGCCGTGCCCTTCCTCCTCCTCTCCTCCTCTTCCTCCCCTGGTTTAACTGTGCCCTCTGTTTTGGCTTGTAGGCTAACACAGGAACAGGAAGGGTTTTGTCCCGCTCGGGATTTGTTGTAAGCCGTCAGGTTTTCCGGGAGCTCAGAACTATGGTGAGCGTCGACTGACTTCCATCCGCTCTCAAACTGGAATGATGCAAAAATCAAAAAAATAAACGGCTTCTGGCAGAGCACCCCCCCCCCCTCCTCCCCCACGCCCCCCTCCCCACCCGGCAGTAACCGACTCGTAGATTTTGTAAGTGAAGAAGAGACGGCGACGGTGGTGACGATGATGATGATGATGATGATGACGACGAGGAGGAAGAAGAAGAAGAGCAAACTGAGGTTTGAAGGTGGAGAATGTGTCGGGATGCTTCCCTCTGATTGGCTGCTGAGACGCCGCCGGGCCTCAGGGCTCCTCTCCGCTCGACCCGGGGTCCCTCAGCAACCCGCTATGACTTATGTACTTTATACTCTACGGTATTATGTACTTTATACTCTATGGTTATACATACTTTATACTCTACGGTAATATGTACTTTATACTTTACGGTAATATGTACTTTATACTCTACGGTAATATATACTTCACTAGATGTTAGTATACAGTATCAAGAAATAAGAGATGATACAAAAGTGTCAGATACAACACACTGCTCAACAATATGATATATACGCTCTAATATAATACGATATTACAATATTAAATTATTGTGAGTATTATAGTATGTTTATGTAATATACTGTATAGGATTTACAATATATAACGATGTGTTGATAATAATAATGTTCAAATATATCCAGTATATTGCTATAATGCAGTAATATATATATATATATATATATATATATATATATATTACAGTGTACAAATACAATACTTTATAATGTACACTTAATACAATGTGTATAATGTGACATAATTAACCTGATAACAATATAATAACTTTACTGTAACACAATTTCAAAATATGATAAATACAATATTATACATGCTATTTTTCAACTCTACTGCACTATATTGTCAGATATTATGTAATAATATACAAAGCTGTAATATAGCGTACTTTAAAATTTTAGAATAACCTTTATTATTTGTGTATTGTGTATTTTATTTTATTCAGTCAATCAAATACAATACAATTTTATTCTATATAATATACAATATAATAATATATAAAAAAAATGCTTATAAATTCCTATCCTAAATAAAAATAAAATAAAGCAGAAAATGTATATAAAATAAAGAAAAAAATAACGAATAAAATAAAATAAACAAATAAAAATAATATATATATATATATATATTTCTATATATATTCTTTACTCCTATGCTACTATACGAATCCCATATAACATCTCACCATACTTCTCATTATAGCTATGTTATAAATGCTAACCTTTGCCGTACAATACACTAAACTAATGTATTCTACATTAAGTATACATCATTATATATTATATTATATTATTATCCATCATACTACCGTACCTCTTTATTCTCTGCGTGCTGATTGGCCGGTTGTTGGACTTCCAGTTGCTGTGAACTCAGAGGAGCTCTGAGGCCCCGCCCCTCTGCAGTGATTGGCGGCTCAGCAGCGCCTTGAGGCCTGCAGCAGGTTTCACCTCAGCTCCGTGTGACTCCCAGCTGCTGGCCGCTGGTCAGCTGGTGATGGTGATGGTGATGATGATGATGATGATGATGGTGATGGATGATGATGATGATGATGATGATGATGATGATGATGATGATGACTATGATGATGCTACCGCTGCTACCGCTGCTCCTGCTGCTGTGTGACACAGCTGCATCACTGCAGGTGCAGAGAAGCTCCTCCCCTCCCCCCAGTCCGCCCAGTCCGCCCAGTCCTGCTGTCGGAGCCGGTCCCACCGGAGACACAGCGGACTCACCCTCCATTGTTTCTGCGGTCCGCCTGAGCTCTGCATGCACCGATGGCGGCATTTTTCTTTTTCTGCATGCGAGAGCAGCATGGGGGGGGGGGGGGGGACTGACATGCCATGTTCCCCGCCGACCACCAATCACGGCGGACGCTGTTGCGTCAGAACGGCGGCGCCGGCGTTGGCGCCGGTTTGTCTCGGGTCGCGGGGCGATGCAGTTTCACTTCCTGCCAAGTTTAACACCAATTCTTAGCGTCTTAAGACTAAACTTAAACCCGATACCCGTAAGACTAAACAACCCGAATCGAGAAGAAGGCGACACAACGCTTAGTGCTTTTTATTTGATGGGCGTCATTAAAAAAACAGTTTTCTCTTTAAGTCTTCCTCTCTTCCCGCTATGAGGAAATGACTCGGTCAACAAATCAATCGACGCGATTTTCCCTCTGAATCGTATTTCCAAAGTTATATTTCCACGTTTAGTGAAATCTTCTCTTTCCTCTCCGAGAGTTCGATTCTGACTCTCAGAGGAAAGACGGGAGTCAAACTCTTCCTGTCACTTTAGAAAGAGACAAAGTAACAATAATAAACAACAGGTGGTCAGCCCCAGTGTGTGATGGGTACCTGTATGTATCGCGGCGCCTCGTGTTGTCGGTCCAGAAGGTCGATGAGAGTCCACGGTGTCCGGCTGCTTCCTCTGCACTCATGATATTTGCTCCAGATACTGCAAATACCATCACATCCCCCCCCCCCCCCTCCCCGCCCCGCCCTCCACCGGCCTGTCGCCTGATGCAGCTGAAGAATGGCTTCTAATGGCAGCCACCTCTAATGCCTGCCGTCATACTGGACTGCTGTGCCCGTCCCGGCCACAGGAGGCGCTGTGGTGACACTGGGAGCCTCCCAGTAACGAGACGACGATGTGTTTTCATTTACTGACTCTTCTGCCTTTCTCCCCCCTCTACCCCTCCCCCCCCTTGTGCCCCTCCCCCCCCCCTCACAGATAAATGGCTCTTTTAAGCTGGGAGCTGCTCGTGTTCTGTCTGGCTGGCAGATGCAGTGCCTAGTCCCCGGCCTCCAGGACAACGCCAACATGAACGGGACGTCGGAGCAGGCCGACATCCTGCCGCCGAACTGCATGGTCAAAGACCGATGGAAAGTGGTGAGTCAGGAACGCCCCCCCCCACACACACACACACACACACACACACACACCCTCCAGCTCCTTGATTTTATTATCTATATATGTGTTAAAACAATTATAATCTATATTCATATTGTTTTCTTTTTCTTCATTACTATTATTATTTGTATTATTATTATTATTATTATTATTATTATTATTATTATTATTATAGTTTAAATCAAACAAATGACGGAAATGCTTATTCTTCACCTAAATATATAATACAATACCATATTTATAATGTTATATATAGTTATACATTTTTTTCAAATATGTTATTTTTTTAAAGAATCTCTACATATTGTTTTATTTTTCTTCATTATTATTATATAATGCGGTTCCTGCCTCGGCCAATCAGATCGCAGCGCGGAGCCCGCAGGCAGTTTGCACTTCAACGATCAAATTACTGCAAAACCCACTGAACCGACGAGTAGAACACGCATATTTATTTATTTATATATATATATATATGTAATGAAGAAAAAAAAGGGAAGACGGGACAAATTAGGGATAAATGGAAGTGAAAACGAAAAGAGGTGTTAAGGGGTGAATCTATGATGAAAGGAAGGAAAGATTGGAATACAGGAAGAAGGGAGGAAGTAGATGGGAAGAAACAAAAGAGGGGAATTAATATTAATAATTATTATTATAATAACATTTTTAATTATTCTTTAAATGGTCAGATTGTATTTTTATTTTGTATTAATGATTTTGAAAAGAAGACAATGGGATGAAATTGAAAAAATTAAAAAAATGTGAAGAAGAGAGATTGGGGGAAAACAAGGAGATCAAATAAAGAAGGGATGACAATCCTCCGTCCTCGGCCCCCAGCTGAAGAAGATCGGCGGAGGCGGGTTCGGGGAGATCTACGAGGCCTTGGACCTGCTGACGCGGGAGAACGTGGCGCTGAAGGTGGAGTCGGCCCAGCAGCCCAAACAGGTGCTGAAGATGGAGGTGGCGGTGCTGAAGAAGCTGCAGGGTGAGGCCTCGACGACCTTTGAACCCGGTTCAACGAGGAGAAATAAAGTCCCGCCTTTCACCTACACCATGCACATATAAACATGAAGTAAGACGCACAAATAACACTTTTGAAGTGAGCTCAATGAATGTCATTATTATATTTGCTATAAAGGAGAAAAAGAAACAAGGAACGTTTTTTACTGGTTCATTTTTAGCATTTACAATTTAATTAATAAAAAAAGATACAGCTTTATATATATATATATATATATAAAAAAATATGTGTATATATATATATTTATATATACATACATATATATATATATATATATAAAAATATGTATATATATATATAAATATATAAAATTATATAAATATTTATATATATATGAATATATAAAAAAAAAAAATATATATATATAAATATATATATAAAGCTATATCATCTCTGTAGAAAACAATTGTTTCCTTACACTCAAACTATGACTACACAAATGTTATCGCCAGGTGTTGTGTTACATTATATTATTTTACAGTTTTTCAGATATTGTGTTACATTATATTATGTTACAGTGTTTCTGGTGTTGTGTTGAGTCCAGTTATAATATTTTGCCGTGTGATTTACTCCCTTTTCTTTCTCCCTCCAGGTAAAAACCACGTCTGTAAGTTTATTGGCTGCGGAAGAAACGACAAATTCAACTACGTGGTCATGCAGCTGCAGGTCAGTCAGGGCGTGTCTGGCAGGCTTTTATTGTGAAGGACATCAATACAGATTTCAGCTCCGATCGTCATAGTGACCTCATGACAACGCCTCGTGAGAATTGTAGTTTTTGAGGTTCACTGAGATGATCATTGGCAGACTGTTTACCTCCACGGTAGTTTCTCTCAACCTCGTTGCTCAGCAACCGTCTCCACCCTCTGGCAGCAGGGCCGTAACCTTGCCGACCTGCGGAGGAGCCAGCCCAGAGGCACCTTCACCATGAGCACCACGCTGCGGCTCGGGAAGCAGATCCTGGAGTCCATCGAAGCCATCCACTCGGTGGGCTTCCTGCACCGGGACATCAAGCCGGTACGCTGGAGACCACTTCTCTTCCTCTTCTCCCACTTCTCCCACTTCTCCCACTTCTCTTCCTCTTCGCCCACATCTCTTCCTTTTCACCCACTTCTCCCACTTCTCTTCCTCTTCTCCATCTTCTCCATCTTCTCTTGTCCTCACAGGTTTCTTTACAGAAGGACGTTGTGGTTTTCTTCTGTGGTTTCACATTCGATTCGAAGCTTATGATTTATATTTAGATCTGAGAAAACAGATTTCTTGCTATTTAAATGCATCAAATTTTTTTTTTTAATTGTTGTCATTAATTTGTAAATCATAGAAAAAACAAAGAACACTTTTTATTTGGTGGCACAAGAAGAAAACACTCAAAATAAAAATGATAATCACAAGATTCCTCAGACAAGGAGGAGCTGCATGTTATTAAAGTCCTGACAGATTAATTAATTGGTGATGATTAATAATCATCTGAAACATGAATATTAGAAGAAGAACAAAAAAAACACAAAATGTATTAATTTGAAATAAATGAGAAAAGTTCAAAATATCATGATTTAAAATAAATAAATAGGAAAAGCAGGTAATTAATTTAATTAAGCATGTTAAATTAGTAGTAATACAATAATATTGTCTTTAATAGACAGGAAAATGTTAACACTGAGATTTCTTTTTTAATTACAACTATTACTCCAGATAATAATGTCATATATTGAAATATAAAAATAAAATTTTACTCATCACGTCATCAAACAAGATTTACATGTTTTATAAGATAAAATGTGAACGTTGACAGCCGTGAGTTTCAGTCGTAGACCGGGAAAAAATCCATTTGCACATTTCTATATTAACAAGCAGAGTTGGAACAAAAGCTGGAGGACAAACGATGACGAGGGCGCAGGAGGAAGGTCGCGGCGCCGGAGGAGCGCCGGCAGAGCGTCTGCTCGGCTTCGCCGGCTCGTTAATGCGACGCAGCTCCGATCGGGTCGACTCCAAATCAAATTATGTACGCAGAGGCGTCAAGAAGGGGAAGCTTTTTATACTTTTAATCCTCCTCGGTTTATTCTCACCGGTTCTCCTCCGACCTTCAAGCCTTTTAACTTCATTAAATGTGAACGAGTTAACGGGGAAGTGGACTAAAACCGGAGGAGAACAGAATAAAGCAGAGGAACTCCCAGTAACATCCGGCTCTGGTCCTCAGAGAGGTCACTCAGCGTAAGAGTCGAGGAGTCATGCAAATAAGAACAGGCATCTGAAGGAGTGGAGAGGAGGGGTCCTCGGGGCGCGGCCCAAAGGTTGTGCTCCCTCAGGCGGAGAGAATGATGAGATACAAATAAAGAAACAGAAATATATTCATTCGTCTACGGAGCAGAGAAAAGGAGTGAGGTTTAAAAAATATACAAAATATATATAAAGAATATATATCAACTAGTTCCTCTGGAATGTGGACATTAAGCCGACGTCCTGGTGTCGGTTCAGAAAAGAGATCGGTAAAGAAATCTCATGAAATCACATGAAATCATGTGTGAAAATAATCCTTATGCAGATGATATATATATATATAAAGCTGAATCATCTGTGTGTATATATATATATATATATATATATATATATATATATATATATATATATATATAAATAAAGCTGTATCATCTGCATATATATATAAATAAATATAACATTTAAATATATATATATATATATATATATATATATATATATAAAGCTGTATCATCTGCATATATATAAATAAATAAAACATTTATATATATATATATATATATATATATATATATATATATATATATATATATATATATATATATAAAGCTGTATCATCTGCATAAGGATTATTTTCTTACACTCGTACAATGAAGACACCCATTGCATCGTGTATTTACAGTGTGTCAGCAGGGTTGTGTTACATTATGATATTGCTGCCCCCCCCCTCTCTCTCTCTCACCTCTCTCTCTCTCTCTCTCTCACCTCTCTCTCTCTCTCACCTCTCTCTCTCTCTCTCTCTCTCTCTCTCTCACCTCTCTCTCTGGTTCTGTTCCTGCAGTCTAACTTCGCGATGGGCCGCCTCCCCTCCACCTACAGGAAGTGCTACATGCTGGACTTCGGTCTGGCGCGGCAGTACACCAACACCACCGGAGAGGTCCGGCCGGTAAGAACCCGTATCCACGGCGACGGAGGCTCTTCCATCCACTCGGTTCACCACGTCGTCACGGACGACGCTACACCGGAGGGCGTTTACGCAGACGTTAAACTGGGATCCACAGGGTTTACGGTTCAGATCTGGGCAAAACGATGTGTTTGAGGCACGTGGTATTTTTGGGCTTCCGCTAGAATCCCGGCAGGAAATCAGATTAATGTGAGAAACACAAAGATTTAATAGAATTACAAATATGAGAAATTAAATGAGGATTAGTCAAACTCAGAACTTATTCGATTAGTGAATCCCTGTATCTTATTTGTATTGTTTGTTTTAGGACGGCTCCCCTGGACACAAACTCCTCCGCTGGGTTTCATGGGTCATTTCCCTTTTTTAATTTTTGATAAACTGAATTATGAAAAGCTTAAAAAAAAAAACAGCAGCCGGCCGACAGGGTGTGTTTGCTGCATTGCAGCACATTAGTTCAATAGATCGCTGGAGACCGTCTGTCTGTTAGGGGCTGTGTGTGTGTGTGTCTGTGTGTGAGTGTGTGTGTTAGTGTGTGTGAGTGTGTGTGTTAGTGTGTGTGAGTGTGTGTGTGTGAGATACACAGTGATCAATACGGCCTGATTAGAGATTATTAATCAAGATGATATATGAACAGCAGTTGCCTGATGCTGAGGGGAGAGGGGGGGGGATGGAAAAGGCTTTTATTTTGAAAAGTTTCTGTAGTTTCACTGTTAGCTTCTTCTTCTTCTTCTTCTTCTTCTTCTTCTTCTTCTTCTTCTTCTTCTTCTTCTTCTTCTTCTTCTTCTTCTTCTTCTTCTTCTTCTTCTTCTTCTTCTTCTTCTTCTTCTTCTTCTCTGATTCCTTCATGACGTCCATCAGAACTCTGAGATATTTTTAGATCAGCGGCTACGTGAGCCGGTTACTGTCAACTTCCTCTTCTTCTTCTACCCTCCTCTTCCTCTTCTTCCTCTTCTATCTTCCTCTTCCTTGTTCCGTTCATTCTCTCCTCTTTCGTTTCCATCTAAACTCCTCTCTCCTTCTCCTCCTTTTCCTTGTCTCACTCCTCCTCCTCCTCCTCCTCCTCCTCCTCCTCCTCCTCCTCCTCCTCTTCCTCCTCTTCGTCTTCCTGCGGTGTCGTGTTGCTTCTGTTGCAGCAGTGAGATGAATATTTGATGCTCCTGCGTGCGTCAGTGGGCGAGCGACCTCAGGCACCCTCTCTCCCTCTCTGTCTGTCTCTCTCCCTCTCTCTCCCTCTCTCTCTCTCTCTCTCTTTGGCTGAGTCAGCTTCTGTCCACTGTTCTGAGAGGATTGCCCCCCCCCTCCATCTCTATTACTCTCTTTCTACCCTTCCCCCACATTTCATCCTGCTGCCTCTCCTCTTCCTCTCCATCTATTTCATCCCTCCATCTTTCAACAGTACTCCCCCTCTCTCTCTCTCTCTCTCTCTCTCTCTCTGGAGTATAAACAGCAGTCACAGTATCCGTAGTATCAGAAGTAAAATTGCAGCTCCAGTGGCGCTTATTTGAAATGTTCTCGTTTTCATTTACATCTCATGTTCGGACTGAAGCCAACAAACAAACAAACAAACAAATCCACAAACACACAAACAAACAAACACACACACAATGGGTCCGTCTCTGGTCGCCTGACTTCCTGTCTGTGGCTCTCCGCCCTGAGAGCGTGGAGTAGATAGATAGATAGATAGATAGATAGATAGATAGATAGATAGATAGATAGATAGATAGATAGATAGATAGATAGATAGATAGATAGATAGATAGATAGATAGATAGATAGATAGATAGATAGATAGATAGATAGATAGATAGATAGATAGATAGATAGATGGATACTTTATTAATCCTGAGGGAAATTCAGGTCATCCAGTAGCTTATACATTTAACATCAAACTTAACTCACAAACAACAATACACATAGGGGGAACATGTGCACAGGGAGTAGGGAGAATACAGAATGTACAGATAAAGTGTGCATGATTGGGTGTTTATACCCACGAGGATGTGCAAAAAGCTATAAATAAACGCTATAAGTAAACCAGTCTGTGCAATTAAGAGTAAAAACAAACAAAAAACATTAAATGAGTAAATGAGATATGGACAGTGGGATGGAAAAATTGAAGTAAAAATGAAATGACAATAGCTGAGAGTGACCCTGTGTCTGGAGGTGATGGAGGTGATGGAGCTGCGGAGGCGGAGCAACTTCCTCGTCCGTCCTGGTGGACAGAGAGACGGTCGTCTCCGTGGAGACGGAGGAGAGGAAACGTCCTTTAAGCACAAAGAAACACCACAACATTTAGTATTTTAGTGTTTTAGTATTTTAGTGTTTTAGTATTTTATTTTGGTGACCTTCTCCTTCACTTCACTCCAGCTGTCACTCAGTGGAGAGAATGCAACCAAACGTTCATTTATCTCTTCCTAAAACAAGCAAAACATAATATTTAAACGGGCCCAAAAAAAGAGAGAAAGAAATATGAACATTCATTAAAGTTTTTAAAATGTAACACGTTTCATTTGAGTTTTTTCTTCTCATATTTGACAAACTAATAATCTGAACTCTGAAATTAAAGTCCCACGTTTCTTTACTCTATCTAAAATATTATTTTACTTAAAAGAATCCCACCCTCTGAGAATAATTGTATTATTAAGAATTGATATATTGATCTCCTCCTCCTGTTTCCTCTTTGTGACAGTTTCCTCTGAGCTCATTCGTCTCCTCGCCTCCTTGCCTCCTCGCCTCCTCGTCTCCTTTAGATGAAGTTTCAGATTTAGATAACTCAGAAGATGAATTTGGAGTTCTGAGTTTAAAGTCTGAATTCATAGATTCTCTCCGTGACGTTGTTTTACACGTTCATCTGCCTCTTTTTCACAAAAATCTTACAAATATATGTTTTCTGGTTATTGATTTAATCTCATACATGTTATATAATGAAGTGTTACATTTTAAAAAAGAGGAAGAAAAAAATACAAAGTACAAGTGTTAGAATGTTCTTGTGTGATTTCATGAAAAACCTTTTACTTTGACATCAGCTGTTCAGTGTTTATTGATTTCATCACTTTATTTGTTATCAATGATTTCTGTTCTCCGTGTGTTTTGCGTTCATCATGTTGTGCTTCAGTGTTTGTTTTTTGTTTTTCTTACAGTTTCCTTTGGACTTATGATTTTGACGTGCATGCCTCCCCGTTTCTCCATCATCTCCATGGTTACCCAGGGATGTGAGTGGTTTCTATAGCAACGGAGGAGTCACAGCAGACGTCACCGGCCCGAAGGCCGGAAGCAAATTACCGGAACGCGAAAAACCATAAAAGAAACTGTTAGTCACCGTCGGAGATGAAACGCTGCTAATAATAGACGCACTCCGGTCTGCCAGGATAACTTTAACCACCAACTAGAAATATATATATATATATATATATATATATATATATATATACCAACTGACAAAGGAGTTTGTGCGCTGCAGAAGGAAAAGGATAATAATAACAATAATAATTGATAATAATAATAATAATTGATAATAATAATTATAATAAAAATAATAATTGATAATAATGATAATAATGATTATAATTATAATAATTATAATAATAATAATACAGCTGTGTGAGGATTGAAGACTAAATGCTCCGAGGTGAAGTTCGACCCCAAAATGTAATTTTTTTAAAGCATAGTTTTAGAAGAATTGTCAGCCGTGATAATGAGGATAATATCAATAACATAATCTATATGTATAAATAGTTATAATCATCATATAACGGGCTGAACTTTGCCTTGAATGCAGTTGAGCCTCCAGAACATTAAGTAAATACAGTAAATAAAGGATCCTGTAGCGTTGGTGACCTGCAGTGTCATACTCCACTGACCAACAGGGGGCAGCAGCACAGCAACAAAGAGAAAGAAGAAGAAGAAGAAGAAGAAGAAGAAGAAGAAGAAGAAGAAGAAGAAGAAGAAGAAGAAGAAGAAGAAGAAGAAGAAGAAGAAGAAGAAGAAGAAGAAGAAGAAGAAGAAGAAGAAGAAGAAGAAGAAGAAGAAGAAGAAGAAGAAGAAGAAGGGCTCAATAAAAAAAAAGTTCAAAAATCATCAATTCAACATGTTTGTTAAACGTCAAAAATCAGCGCCATGATTTCAGTGAGAAACACTGACTGTAAACAAAACGTGTTGTTTGTTTACAAAACAACAACAACCCCTTCCCTCTCCCTCTCCCCGCCCCCCCCTCACAGGGCGAGTGAACCAATACAGTAGATCCATGTATCCACTCTGGAGTCGTGACGCGTCTCCCAGTCGTCATGGGAACCTGAGCATGTCGCCACGTCCTGCTCGCCACACGATAATATCACCATGGAAACGTCCCGGTGGAGCCCCTCCCCCACCTCACCTCCCCTCCCGTTTCCTGAAGGTTATACGTAGCTGCAGCGTGACCTTCTGCTTTTTTTTGTACGTTTAGGTTTAATTCACTTATATAGTGAATATATATATACATATATATATACATATATATATACATATATATTATATATACATACATATATATGTATATAAATATATACATATATATTATATATACATACATATATCATATATACATACATAGATATGTATATATATATATATATATATATATATACATATATGTATATATATATTTAATATAAGTGATAATTATTCCTTTTGTTTGCTTCTCGTGATCACAGAATAAATATATGACGGATGTAAACTGGCTTATCTTACCGCTGACAACGGAAACTTTAAATTATCTTTAAATAAATATAATTTATAGATCAATAAATGTAATGCCGTAAACGAGGTGAACGGCCCTCGCTCGCCCGATGTCTAGGAAGAAGTAAATTAGACCAAACCATTCCATATTATTATTCCTCGTGGTGTTTGTATGCGTTGCAGCGGCAGAACGTGACGTTTAGAGACGTTCTGCCGGTCGCCATGGAGACCGCTGACTAACTTTTCTCTCGTCTCTTGCTCAGCCGAGGACGGTGGCGGGGTTCAGAGGGACGGTCCGCTACGCCTCGGTCAACGCTCACAAGAACAAGGTGGGTGCGACTCTGCTCAGATCATAAATATTATATAAATATTATAATATAAGCCGTTCAACATTTATATATTGCAGTAATTAATTAAATATACCGTGTCGCGAATGTACGATGCACCTGACGTGATGCGCGTTTCTGCCGCATTCCTGCAGGAAATGGGTCGCCATGACGACCTGTGGTCACTGTTCTACATGCTGGTGGAGTTCGCCGTTGGACAGTTGCCATGGCGAAAGATCAAAGATAAGGTCAGACCCGTTTCCCGTTTTTAATAACGCCACACACACACACACACACACACACACACACACACACACACACACACACACACACACAGAGTTTAATTTTTAAGGCGGCTGGTGGGTTCAGTGAGTTGGTTGAGAAGTTTTAATAAAACTGCGTCATGAGATGATCATTCACATGTTTATATCATAATTTGTTGCCTCATGGTAGTCAAAAAACTAATAATTCATTTCATCAACAATCATAAACCGGTTAAAGAGGATTTTAAGAGAACATTTTTATGAATATAGGTCTTAAATATTATATATAGATATACATACATACATGCAGAGAGAGAGAGATAAGCAGGTGGTAAAAGGATGAATAATTGTATATTTGATATCATATTTTACATGATATATATGTATGTAAAAATTAAGGAGCGTATTTTAAAAATATAGGTTTAAAATAAGACACACATATATATATATATATATATATATATATATATATATATATATATATATATATATATATATGTATAATGTATAATTTAATTTGCCTCAAGAGGGCTTTACAATCTGTACATCCAAATATATATATATACAAAGTATACAGATTGTAAAGCCCTCTTGAGGCAAATTTGTGATATTGGGCTATATAAAATAAACTGAATTATATAAATATACATACATACATACATACATGCATACATACATACATACATACATACATACATACATACACAGAGATATAAACGGGTTAAGTATATAAAATATATAATCCCTTCAATCGGTAACAAAGTTAGCTGGATTGTTATTTGGGTTTTGTCAATGTTTTTATATTTAAAATTCATATTACAGACCTTTACGTGACTCTTCGTGACTTCTCTGGGGCTGAAGGAGATATTTTATTCTTCTCGTCCTCCAGGAACAAGTCGGTCAGATCAAAGAGCGTTACGACCACCGGATGCTGCTCAAGCACATGCCTTCAGAGTTTAACGTCTTCTTGGACCACGTGCTGGCTCTGGACTACTACACCAAACCAGACTACCAGGTAGGCACCGCACCTGGACCATGGGGGGGGGGGGGGGGGGGAGTCCAGATCCAGGTCCAGATCCTTTAGTCTTGTGGTTCTGTTCCAGCTGCTGATGTCGGTGTTCGAGAACAGCATGAAGGAGCGGATCATCACCGAGAACGAGCCTTTCGATTGGGAGAAGGGAGGCGGTGATGTCACGCTGTCCACCAGCACCTCCAGCCAACCGCAGCACAACACCCGGCCCACCGCCGCCATCGTGGGGTGAGAACCGAGCCGGGGGGGGAGGCGGCCTCCTCGAGAGGCTAAAATCGAAAAAGGCTAAGTTCCTAAAGTCTTCTAAAAGTTTCTAAATCTCTTCTTGTTCCCGGTTCTCCAGAGCCATCGTGACGCCGGTTCCCGGAGACCTCCAGCGAGAGAACACCGACGAGGTTCTGCAGGACGAACACCTGAGCGACCAGGAGAACGCCCCCCCGGTGCCGGCCAGCCGCCCCCCCGGAGAGACGGGCGTCGCCAACGCCGGGGAGCCCGGAGAAGCCTGGGAGGACACGGACTTCAACCGCAACAGACTCAGGATCAGCCTGAACAAGGTTTGGACCCGGCCGCCAGAACATCCGGACCGGGCGTCGATCCCCGGCGGCGAGTCGCCGTGACGAACGCCGCTTCCTGTTCCCCCCTCAGGGCGCTCAGGAGGAGGAGGCGAGTCGGGGGGCGTGTCCTGCGTCGCCGGTTCGAGGCGGAGTCCCGGAGTCGCCCAACGGTCAGGGGCGGTCCCTGAGGTACCGGCGGGTCAACAGCCCCGAGTCGGACCGCCTGTCCGCCGCCGAGGGCCGGCCCGACGGCTTCGGACAGAGGTAACCGGAAACATCCGGAACCGGAGGAGCTTTAGGGGCTGCTTGTGTTTCAGTTAGAGCCTCGTCACACGGCAACGGGTGAAGTTGGTCTGACGCTCAGAACCGGTCAGGACCGGTTTCATGGCGCCTTGATGATAGCTGAAGAGTTGACTTTGACTGGGTTTGTCTTTATTGACTCAGACTTGAGATTCAGCTTGGATTGGATTTCACCTCCATTGACTTTCTTAGACAAGACTTGAACTCAGACTTAACCTCAAAGACTTCAGGCTTCATCTGGTCTCGTCTCCCCTGGTTAACTTTAACCTGAACTCACCACTAGATTCAAGACTTAAGACTCCTTTGACGGGATTTGAACTGCCATCGAAGACTTTAGACTTGACTTCTAGTCTGATGCTGTGAGGTCTGACTAGATTAAGTCTAAGACTTGAGTCTTGACTCTAGCCTGACTTTAGACTTGAGTCTTGACTCTACTCTGACTTTAGACTTGAGTCTTGACTCTACTCTGACTTTAGACTTGAGTCTTGACTCTACTCTGACTTTAGACTTGAGTCTTGACTCTAGTCTGACTTTAGACTTGAGCCTTGACTCTAGCCTGACTTTAGACTTGAGCCTTGACTCTAGCCTGACTTTAGTCCTGACCCGGTCCGCGTGTCTTCCAGGTCCAGGATGGACATCCTCGGCTCTCCGTCCCGCCACGTCTACTCCTCGCAGCCGGCTCAGATGCTGTCCATCGACCCCGGTTGCCGCGGTGACCGGCAGGCCAGCGGCCGGCAGGAGGCGTCGGTGGCGTCGGTCGACCAGGAGGCGCACAGCAACGCCTTCATCCGCTCCGTCCCGCTGGCCGAGGAGGAGGACTTCGACAGCAAAGAGTGGGTGATCATCGACAAAGAGGCGGAGCTACGGGACTTCCAACCGACCACGTCGGGAACCACTGACGAGGAGCCCGAGGAGCTCCGCCCCCTGGAGGAGCAGGAGGAGAGGAGGAGGCTCAGGGCAGCAGGTAGGAGCTTTTGCAGACACCGAGGAGAAGAAGAAAAATGTAGCTTCTGGATTAGCAACATTTTGATTTTGATTTTGTTGCTGTTTCTACACCTCAAAGAACATCCTAAAACATGTCAACAGTTGGAGCTAGGCTAACAGTTTCCTACTGAATCCAATCTTTGTGCTAAGCTACGCTAACCACGTCTCCATGAACCACCCCGGACATCTTTGTTCTAGAAAAGCATGAAAGTTACTTCCTGCTAACTAATGTTTAGCAACATTAATTGTATATTTATTTTGATGTTTAGGGTGACCAGATTTGAGTTTGTGAAAAAGAAATTACAAAAATGACACAAATGACTATATGAACATCTGTTTATTGAACTTTAACAAAACTGCAAAGTGCAAATGTAAAACAAATCTGTTTGTGGCATTTAGTCCAGCGCTTCTTTTAAGTGTCTTGTCCATATATTGAAGCAATAATGATAAATAAAAAAGATGTCATGTGCTGTAGACAATGCACAATGCCACTAGTGGAGGCGGCGAGGTGCTCCGTGTTGCCAGAGTGGAGATGGTGAAGGATCGAACCAAAGCCTCAAAATGGTCGTATTATTTGGAGGATAATTATCGTGTATCTGGCAACCCTGAGATCGGTTGACCAATGACTGTCCTCTATACCGTCAGAGGTCACGCAAGAAGGTGGAACGTAAGGGAGATACCATTTCCAAAACGTGTAAGGGGTAAAAACTAGTTTGTGAAAATCCAGAGAAACACAAATATCCGACGAAGCAAAATCCCGGATGTTTTTGGAATCCCTGCCGGTCGCATTTCTTAGGTCTCAAAAACAGGACATGTCCAGGGAAAATTCAATTCAGTTTATTTGTATAGCCCAATTTCACAAATTACAAAATTGTCTCAGTTTACAATCTGTACACATAGACATCCCTGACCTTTGACCTTTGACCTCACATCGGATCAGGAAAAACTCCCAAATAACCCTTCAGGGGGGAAAAAGGGAAGAAACCTTCAGGAGAGAACAGAGGAGGATCCCTCTCCAGGATGGACAGAACAACAGACGTCATGTGACCAGAAGGACAGATTTAGAGTTAAAATACATTCAATGAATATGACAGAGTTTATGAATAGTTCATAGTCGGCATATTCCAGGATGGAGACCTCCAAGAGGACGTCTGGTCAGCCTACTGTTGGGTCAAGACAAACTGCATCAGTACGGCCTTCAGGCCCGGTGTAACTCCGGCTAACGTGTTGTCTCCTGCAGGAGTGGAGCTGGTGGTCCGTCCAAAGACCCACACCCGGGACAGCAGCCGGGGGATGCTGACGCTGACGGAGGAGGAGGCGTCGAGGAGGAGCGGCGGGAGCCCCGCCCAGTCGCCGTGTCACTCGCTGCCGTCGGGACGCCCCCGCCGGAGAGAGTCCGAGCCCAACGGACCTCACAGACCGGTAAGAGACCCAGCCGGCCGATCGGAGGGGAGCTCGGCTCTCCGGTGTTGGCGGACGGACGAAGAAGAGGGCGGGCGCTCGCGCAGATATTCATCCCTCTGATGGCCGTCGTACCGGACGCCGCCACACGGGGGCGCTCTGCGGCGGCCGCTCCGCCTCCTTCATCTGTCGGCCGACACGAAGCTTTCGGGACAAATCCAGCGCGACGGGAGGTTCAGCTCGTCTCCCGATTCCCCTTCTTTCACTTCAAGAGGTTGTCGGTTCAATCCCCGGACCGACAGAATAAATCTGTGACGGAGGAAGTACATCTAAGAGTTTAAACTTTAGGTGTACTGCACGTCTCAGAGAGTCAGAGACCTCTGTTAAAATAGTTTGGTGATAATTTAAATCAAGAGATATCGAATCAGAGAATAAGTAACCCTCCCCCCATCTCCTATTGCCTGTGACAGAGTCTCCAGGTCACATGACCTGCGTGCGTCACACGCAAAGATCTTCGTCTTCAGCTCCTCTTTCTCGAACATCGGGACTCGTGCTGGATTTGTTCCCGCGAAGTCGTCGCGGTCACGGCGCCGAACGTGGCGATGAGATTCTGCACGAGTTACTTGAAGCGCGTGTCGCTCTGCAGCAGGAAACACAAAAGTTATCTGCAAAAGTGCAGCGCTGTGTATTTTTATATATATATATATATATATATATATAAAATCATATTTTTGTTATTTCACATGCAACAAACGTCACAGACAAATTGCTGTTTTCACACGGCAGGTTCATGTGTGTCGGTACTTATTATGAGAAGATCTAGAAGTAGATTAGCTTAGCATAATTACTGGAAAGGGGGGAACACGGCTAACACCAGTTAAAGTTATATGTTGTTTGTTAAATCATGATTAACTGTCACATGTTGATCTGTGAGCTTCAGAGGAGCTGGCAGGTGGATTGTGTTTGCATTGCACAGAGCTGGAGGAGTTGTTTACCGTCTTTATGCTAAGCTAAGCTAAGCTAACAGCAGCTGGCTGCAGGTTCTCATTCCCTGTCTGAGGAACACATGCAGTGTGGCGGTTAGTTGTGACTAGTGAGCTTTGATGAGGCAGACCAGGTCTGTGGGGTTGGCATTGGGTCACGTGTGCTGCTGGTTTCATTCTGCCTGGACACACAAACAAACAAACGAACAGTTCTAACCCTCCGGCTGTGTTTTCCTTATTTTTGGCCACTGTGCTTGAAATCTTTTTCCCATCAAAGCTTTGCTTTTTTTCGCTTCATGACATTTGCTTTGGACCATCGTTTTATTCTGAAGGAGCGAATGAGAAACGGCACTTCCTGTGGCGACCCCGACGCGACGCCGTGTTTCCGTGTCTCGGGGTCGGGGGGGTTGTTGACGCTGTTTTCAGCTCCTGTTGTTCTGCAGTGAATGTTTTACTTGGGTCACTTTTGGGGACATCTCATTGATTTTAGAATCACATCCTGGAGGCGAAACCCAAATCATCCCGGTACTCCAAATTGGAGACACTCAAACGTTTGTCCCCAATTGCACAAGCTGTCCCCAATTCACTGGTTTTAACCTGAAGTATGTCCCTGAAGGTAGCTTAACACACACACACACACACACACACACACACACACACAGACACCCACACACAGTTATTGGTGATTTTGTTTGTGTTGGTGGACGAGGGTTCAAGAGGTCCTGTGGTGTATTGACCGTCACAACAACACTAACTAAACCATAGTTTACTGTTCTAACCTTCGACCATAAGGCAGCGGCCATGTGTCACATGTTTAAACTTAAACTGTGACGTCAATGATGTTATATTATATATATCTATTATATCTAGAGAGGCTTTATCTATTATATATATCTAGAGAGGCTTTATCTATTATATTATATATATATATATATATATATATATATATATATATATCTAGAGAGGCTATGTGTATTATATTATATATATATATCTAGAGAGTCTATATCTATTATATATATTTATATATCTAGAGAGGCTTTATCTATTATATTATATATATCTAGAGAGGCTATATCTATTATATTATATTTTATATATATATATATATATATATTTATATACATACTACGTCTAGCGAGGCTATATATTATATATATCTAGAGAGGCTATATCTATTATATTATATACATACTATATATTTGTGAGGCTTCTGTGTGGAGAAATTAAAGTGGAGGAGGGGTTAGACAAAATAACAGAAACGCCTGATCCTGGTCCAGCAGTCCGTCATAATCCTGGTCCAGGACCCTCAGTCCAGTATCGGGGTCTTGATGCACTTCATGGACAAAGGACTGGAGTAAAGTAAACAAGAAAGGTTTCCGCCATTAAATCTGCTCACGCCGTGTTTCTCACCTCAACACCTGTGTGACCTTGAGCTTTAACATCCACGACCTTGAGTGTGTCCTTGAGCTTTTCCTCCCTCTTAAAAAGATGTCATCACTAAACACATCCAGTGCTACCTGTTACCTAATACGGCGCTGTATGTGTGTGTGCGTGAGTGTGTACGTGTATGTGTGTGTGTATGTGTGTGTGTTCCTTGTAAGTGAAAAAGACACAAAAAAGACCCTTTCAGAATTTATATATTATTTATACATTGTGTAACGTTGTGATTTATTTTTAACTCGACGTGCGCACATCTTTATAAGAAGGTGATACAAATTCAATAAATATGGATGTAAAGCATATAAATATTCAATAAGAATGTCTAAAATTAAAGAAAATATAGATTTTTTTTAAACGTTTGAAACTGTATATATAGAACTTTTTAAAGTTATTTTCCGACTAAACAATAAAAGATTCTGATACAACGAACACGCACCGAAGGAAACAGCATCCGTCAAGAACGTAGTTATGGAGGACCAAACCGGCCTATTAGGGGAAATAAACTGAATGAATTAAATTTGACATCAAACAGTAAAAAGTGCTGCTAAGAATGTAAAATATTAAATAAATGTCAGTATTTATTTGTTCTGTGTGTCCTGATGGTGGCGCTAGAGGAAAGGTCAGGGAGGTCGCCATCCTAATGCGCTCAGCTAGTTTTAATGGAGAGAAAATGAATGCAGAATCATTAAATTTCGCATTTATTTTTAATTTTAATTTTTGTATTTAATTTTCCTGATGAAGGATTTTAGTTTTTTATTCTTCTTCTTTTGTGGGTAATTGATTAATATTTTATCATTTTATTTCTTTACCCATTCTTGCTTTTCTTCAGTTATTACATGTGCATGGTGACCATTTGAGTTATTCATGCCTTCGTTTATTAACTCACTAATCAGGCTGTGGTCCTCCGTTCTCGCCGGCTGCTGTTTTCAGGCTGGGCGTTATAACACTGATACTCCTTTATAAGTGCTTTATAAATAAAATGCATTATTATTATTATTATTATTATTAATTCACTTTATGTGCACAAATCCGTTTTTTAGTCATATTTTTAGACTCCGGCCATCGAGGACTGCCATTCTCTCTTTTTTTTTGTTCTTTCTTTTTTTGGTTTACTCTTCTCCAGTTCTTCCCCTCCCGCTCCACATAACTCCTGACGCCTTTCCCCCCCTCCCCCCACCCCCAAGCTATCGCTTTAAAAGTACACAGTATTTTTCGAGTTTGACTCACCTGAGGAGACAGAGAAAAGAGCGAGGGCGCCATTGGGACAACACAAGAAGAAATAAAGTGATGTTTCGGGGTAAGCACAGTTTAGGAATAGTCCTTTACCTCTGTTCTCTCACTCAGTTTCTGTTCCTCCTCTTTCTTTTCCTTCTGTTCAGACATATTTCCTCCCTTCTTTTCCCTCCGTCGTGTGTCTGTGTCTTTGTGTGCTCGATGACTCCATCTCTCTTTTTTTCTTTGTGTTCCCCGTTCTGGTTTTTAGTTTTGTTTTTGCATCTCCAATGGTGATTTATAAAAAAAAAAAAACAGAAGCTCAAAGTGTCAGCTGTGCTGTAGACTAGAGAGCTACAGTATGTGCAGTGTTCGTGCTGGTGTGTCCTTTTTAAACTGCTTTATTTTACTTTTTTGTGGGGTAAAATATTGTCATCACCATTTGTCCAGCTAGAGGGATGCTAGTCTGACCAATCTGGCAACCCACTCAGCTAACCACCTTTTCATAGCTTCTACCTAGTGTCTGATAGCTGTAACTGTAGCCAGATGTTCACCAACACTCCCTCAGCCTCTCTCCCAAAGGCTCCGCCCCCTCGCGACCTTCGGCCAATCGGCCGACGGCTTTAGATGTGCGAGAGCGCCAATCAGCTCTCTCCTGTCTAACGCCGGTCGAGGAGGGGTGAGGAGACGAGGGAAGGAAGTCAAATCGGAGTGTTGGGACGTAGCCGTAGGGGAACGTTGAACATTCAAATACATTTATATGTGATGCAGAGTTTCCCGCCGCTAACCTCCCCGCCTCTCTCTGATTGGTCTGCTTGCAGCTGGACGAGGACCGGCACCAACCGCGGCCCAATCAGCTGAGGAGGCTGGCCTCCTACGTCTTCTCCTCCTCCACCCTGGAGACGGAGCAGTACCCCCACGGCGGAGGCAGCTTCATCCAGAGGAGCCGCTCGGCCGAGAGCAGCCCCGCCCACATCACCGCCGCCAACGCCTCGCTGCGGCGGCGGCAGCACGCCGGCGGCACCCTGCCGACGCCCGGCAGCCCGCGCAGCAGACACTCGGTGCTGAACGTGTCGAGGACGCAGCTGCAGCAGATGTTAGCGAAGCTCATGAACAAGAACAACAACAGCTGAGAGACGGACTCAGAACACCTAGACACACACACACAAACACACCACATGACGTACACACACACACACATGCGCAGAAACATGGACTGTAAATGCAGGGCCGGTCAAACCAGGTGTGGGGCCCGGGGCAGACCACGGTAAAGACCCCCCACTGAGGATCTCTAATTCATTATTATATATATATATATATATATATATATATATATATATATATATATATATATATATATATTTATTTTTATTAATTTATAGATCTTTAAAAAATATATCTCATGTGTTCACAAAGAGTCCGAAAATATAGAAACACTTTTTAAAATAGAGTCACACTCATTGATTTAGTCTAACATAATGTTTTAAAGGGCCAGCGTGTAGCATTTTGAAGGTAAATCTTTAAGCAGTTATGGAATATAAGATTCATAACTATAACTTTTCATTAGTGTACAATCCCTAACTCCCTGCCCAGAAGGGGCAAACCAAACGGATTTGGATGCGCGTGTTACTCGCCGTCTATTTAATTAAGGGACTTTTACACTGTCCCTTTAAATCCTCTTTAGTTTGAACGTCTGGGAGGATTTGTAGTCAAATTCAAAAGGTGCACCTTTAAAAAAAAAAAAGATGAAGACAGTTCATTCTGTCCTGTTGCTGGTCTAGCGCCCCCTGGTGGCTTTGCATATACAAACACGTACAGAGACATGAGGAACACTGAGAGACAGATCGTAAAAAACAAGGTACAAACAACAAGCCATACACACACACACACACACACACACACACACACACTCACGTAGCTCCACCAACTAATTTTCGAGCAGAGGCACAGAAGAAGAAGAAGAAGAAGAAGAAGAAAAAAGAAGAGGAGAAAAAGGGAAATATTTTCCATGCAATAAACTGTGACAAGCCTTTCTGGAAACCTGAAGTTGCAGACGACCTGGCAAACCGGAGGGAAATAATGTGAAACTGAAAACCTCCTCCTCCTCGTTTCTGTGAAGAAGAGGAAACTGTGTGACAGACTGTTACGCTTTTACGCTGTTTGTGCATTTTTATTTCATTTTTATTTCAAATTGATTTCTGCTTAAAGCGAAGGAGCGATCGTCGAGGAATGCAGGTCGTCCCGGCGGTCAATTTTTTTTATTTCATTTTTTTTGCACCGAGACTTTGGAGTCGGCGTTTCCAATCATCGCGTCCCGCCGAGCAATACACGCGACGCACCGCTTCACCGTCCTCACCGACACAAAACCAGTGGTCCAAACGTCTCGCTCTGATTCATTAAATGTTTTGTGTGAAGAGAGAAGTGTGAGTTTTCTCTGTGAAAAAAAGGGTTTTCTGAAGGTGGGGGTGTGACTCTGATCTCTAAACTCGGCCTTTTAAGACAAGAAACTGTTACCGTGTGCCGGTGTCTCTGGGGGGCGGAAGTACGGTGGCCCGCAAGTGCGAATATTTCACAGGGAAGAGGGGAAAAAATAAGAAAAACAATACATTTTTATATAGAAAGAAAGAAAGTGAATCCAAGGTGGCATTTCATGAAACGACAAAATAGAACCCCAAAACATTTCAGTGAATCTCAAATTCAACGATATAACCCGAAAACCAATTTAAAGGACGTCACAATTCTCATTTTATATAAATGTTTCACAAAACACAAAAAAACTATATACTGCACATTATTCAACCCCAGAAATAAACACAACAAAGACATATTTTTGCAAAAACAAATGAACAAACAAAACTATTAAATCAACAAAAAAATGACAAAAGAATAAACTTGTGACGACCTTCCCACAATTATGTTGCTGAATGTAGTAATTGCTAATTTTTCGTTAGCCAATTTCTGATTTATACCCCGGACTGAAAGTGAAACGTCTTTTGAGGGCCTCCGCGTGACATGTCTTTGCTTTTAAAGCGTTCGGCGACTTGTTTTTCGAGGAGATATCGACTGGCTGCTGTTAGGATATGAAATAGAGACGCAAAGACGGTTTCCCCCAAAACATTTGCTTCATCGTTCACGCTCCCCACATCACGAATCTCTCCGTCTTCGGTGATCCCGTCGACCGCATGCTATCGCTGAACTTTGGACTCTTCGCCCCGAGATCACAAAATCAGCGTTATCCGCGATCGGTTTATCTGTGGTCGTCGGTTCCGTGGGCTCTTGGGTCTCTGTCGGTCGGCCGTGTGATGGTGAAAAAAGCACTTTAGTGAAGTCGGAAATGTTGAGACGAGTTTTGTAAACCTCCGTGTGGCGGCTAGGGGGGACGGGGTCTCTAATTGATAATCAGCCAGCAGCCGAGGCCAATTAGAGACCCCATCCCTGATAATAAGCCAGCAGCCGAGGCCGATTAGAGACCCCACCACCTATAATGAGCCAGAAGCCGAGACCAATTAGAGACCCCACCCCTGATAATCAGCCAGCAGCCGAGGCCAATTAGAGACCCCACCCCTGATATTCAGCCAGAAGCCGAGGCCAATTAGAGACCACGCCCCCCTAGCCGCCACGCTCCGCCTCTCGAAGCTTTCACGAGGTCGTTGGCGGTGGGTTTTCAATTCGTCGTCGGCGTTCCACGCTCAGATTCGGAGATGGGGTTTCAATCCCGATCTTCCAGAGGACGAGGTATAGATGCTGCTTTATTCATTAGGTTAGAAATGCAATCAGTGAGAGTTTCTTTCGTTGCTGCTAGAGAAGAATACTTCCGGTAACCGTCAGATCGTAGCTGTTGGCGGCTGTCTGGGGTTTTCTGGGCAGTCGCTACTGTTTTTTTATTTTTTACTCGTTGCCTATTGGAGCAGGCGGACCGCGTGGAGCGCTGTGAAGGTGACGTGAAGGTCATCTGCGTGTTTGTTTTATGTTTAGATCGCCGTCTCAGTTCCATTGTGCTTCCTCTTCCATCACTATTTTATAACCGCTTGGCTTCATTCACTGTTGCACTTTATTAGTAAGCCGATTGGAGGAGGAGGAGGGGGGGGGGGGGTCAGGCCGGGCCGAGGGTCTCACTGTATGGACGCAAAACACGGATGCAATAAGCGGAACGCGGTCAGAACGACTATTTTTATTAGCAATGAGACAGAATTTTAAATTACAGTCGGAAAACATTTGTACCGTGCGGCAGATGCAAGGTAGCCAGAGTCCGCGTTGCGTGTCGGACGTGTTTTACCTGTTGGTTTGAGGGAACGTAGCTTCACCTGTCTCCATTTAAAAAGAAATGGTGGTTCCTTGTACATTTCTGAGAAGAACGTTGCTAAAAAATAGTATTTTTATGGTTTATCGTGTGAGCAGCCGGAGGGGAAACTAGATCGGAGACGTTGATGTATGATCTTTTGGAAATTTTACTTTTCTTTCAAAAGCACCATGCCCCCCCCCCCCCCCCCCCCCCAAAAAAAAAGAAAATAATAATATCCAACCCATTCTCAATTCTTGAGCCATCATTGGGCGTTGCACTTACCTCTGGGCGTATTGAATTTCCTGGTGTGGAAGAAAACTATAATAACTCAATTAAGTTACTATCCAGCCTCCAGGTTTCACAGGTGTAACTGTCCTGTCTGCACACTTTGAATGAAACAAACGTCCTCAAACAAAATGAAAAGCCAATTACAACAAATTCCGGTGATTTGATTTGAAAGAACATTTCGTCTTTCGTCGCGTTGTAGAAAAATATTCCCGAGGGTCTCCATCACGTCTAGGAGGAGATTTCCCGACGTTGAACGAGACATTTCGTCCACATAAGACTCTCGTTCCATCTCGAGAGAATTAGGCTACAAACATTTTGCGAGCTCCTTGTCGGTGTCTCCGCCGCGTCAACGATCAGAACAATGAGCCGTTGTGATCGTTTTCGGGGTTTGGCTCGGGAAACCCCGTTTTGACGATTCGGTGACGCTCACGCCGAACCGGAGCGGCGCTCCGTGGTCCGCCGCTTTGAAAACGTCGTGAAAAAAAGCGAGAAGGAAAAAAAGCACGAGACTTTGCGAGATTACCGTGGACGGCCATTTTGTGTTGTGTTCAAGGGCTACCTTACGAAGTAAATATGCACCGCTCGCTGTCTGGTTCCGTTCGGCCCGAGCCCGCCCCTCTGCCTCGAGGGTCATCCGACGATGAGGCGACCTCGGTTTGTTTTCACGCTGCTTCAGGACATCCGCTCCCGTTTTTTTTATATATTTAGCGTAGCGTTACCGAACAACCGCTTCAGCGAATGTACGAAGTGGACTAGCTGCTAACTTTATTTTGCACGCCTGCAAAATGATTCACCTACCGTACGAGATTGTCACTGATACACGTCAAAGTCTTTGTCCACCGTGAGCGGCGTGCCACACTCGGTTAGAGGCGGGCGGTGGAGCGCCCCGTGGTCGCTAATATGTTGACGACACGCTTTTAAAAAAAGAAAGAAAAAACCTTCTTGTTGCCGACGTCGTACAAAGAGACTGTTTACCGACCGTCGCCGCTCTTTGCATGAGATCTACTGTTTGTACGACACGCACCTCTTGACTGTAAAATGACTAAGAACAACACTGTACTGTAATTACAACGAAGAACACAGTGAATATACACCTCTGACTGGAAGAAAAAAAACCGTCTGTGATTTCTTTTTGTTGTTGTAAATAATTCCCACCGCTACCAGAGGGGAAACTCACGGATCAGAGGCGTGGAGACGAGATGCAGCCGGAGCATTTTCTTATCGGCGCATCTTTAAATTCTGCAGTGGAGACGTAAACATTGACATCCGAGTCGTGCCGCATGATGCTTTTTAAAAACATCGCGGACGTCTCTTGAGATTTGGCTGTTTGAGCCGATAGTTCTGGATGGATGAAATGTTTTTTATGACTTATGATTTTCGCCGATTCAATAGTCGCCAAAGAGTTATTTCCTTGATTTGTGCTGGACTTAAACCAGATGGCAGGTAGATGGACCATTAGAAAGGTTTAACTTAGATCATTTATTCATTATAGTCTGAGAATTATGGTCAAAACAAATGAATTAAGACCCAGGATCTCAAAAAGGCTGAAATCATCCTTCAAATCTTTTGTGCAAAGACAAAAATACTCAAAACAAAAGCCGAACTGTTGCTGCTCGACATGATTCTTGTCAAATGAATCCAACTATACATTAAACCAAACTCAAGAGTTTCAAGCAAGTAAATATGAGTGATTTCCAGAAAGAAAGAAATAAAAAGAAATGCTATTGATTATAAATTCCCAATATGTAGACGTTACAGTCTTTTGGATGTGATGGTGAACGGCCCACTGGTCGAATTAAAAAATTAGCTTTCGAAAAAGTAAATCCCACATATAAGAATTTTATTAATTGCAAAAATTCTATCGCGTCAACAATCCAGCGACTTTCCTCAAAACTAGATTTGTGCGAATTCAGAACTATTAAAACTCTCGAGTCCCACAAACATTTTCAGATTCTGCCACAGAACATTTATACCTCATGAATCACACTAGAGTTATATATACTAAAAAACTGTAATACGCTCGTCCCACACATCCATTTTATTGCATATCTGATATGTTAGTGTTGATCTTTATGGAATAACAGGGTGACATTGTACAGGTAATGTGTAGAGAACAGAAGTGTGTCTTTAGAAGTGAACTTAAGTCTCCGTGTTGGTTTGGTTCGGGCGCCCCGTGAACTTGTTGGTTAATCGCATCCGTAAAGAGAACCTGGTGTCACGGATACATTCTCAAAGGAACATTTAGATATTTCAGTTGGTTTCCTTCAGAAAGACGTAGGTCCAGGACGTGTTTAGCCTAGCTTAGCATAAAGGCGAGGGGGGGGGGGGGACTGCTAGCTCAGCGACCATCTTTACAACGAGCCACTCGTCAGTTCACCCTGCGGTCGGCTGGGTTTGAGGGAGGGACGGTGATTTCGCGACTGGAAACGCAATCAACAAATATCTCCGACGCTAATTGCTGCTAAAATCCCGCTGCGTCCGGACTTTGCGCTAAGCTACGCTACGCTAATCCGAACGCTAAAGCGGGCGCGCTCGGCACGGATCTCGCGCGACGACCCACAAAGTGTTTCGTAAAAAAAAAAAAAATGTCTGAATGTTTCTTCAACGTTTTTGCAATAGCAGCAGAGCGCCAACCGAGGACCGAGGAGCAGCCGGCGGTCGCCGTGACGATCCGTGAGCGTCTCTCGCTCGTACGCCGCGGCAACGCGTTTCTTTTCTTTTTTCTATCGCTCTACGATTGTACAGTACCGCTTGTATAATTTACAGGTCAAGCATGTATTTTAAACTTTTTGTAAATCCAAATGATAAGTGTACATATATACAGAAATGTAGAAAGTAATTAAGGTTTGCAGTTAATCTCTAATAGCATGAACATTAGCGGGGTTTAGTACGTCTGTACAGGCTGTATGTTACATCTTTATGAAGGGAAACACTTGAAACTCACCTGATATCAGACTGCGTGCTGTCTAAGGATGAACTCTGCAATGCATTTTTTTGTGCCTTTTATATCAATGTATGTAATCTAGACAATCTTGAAAAGCTTGTGTACAACCAAAATGACATTAAAATGGTTTTGGGGGCAAATACATGCTGACGTCTTTCTTCCTGGGGGAGGCGGCGGAGGGGCCGGAGCTAACAGAAATGTGTTCTTGCAAACTGAAGCACGTCATCCTGCATCCTTAACCAATATATTAATTTTAAATGCCTAGAAACCAACAAATATTCAATTAGAAACGTTGAGCTCTGATGGAATTGTATTGGAACTGAACTGATATTTGTTGGGAATGATTTTCCCATCTTATTGTCGCCGTTTTCACCCGTTTTTGCCCAAACGCCGTCTTGTCTTCATCAGTTGTAACATCAAAGCCTTCTTCCCCCCCCAGGCGATGTCGCCCCCGGAGCAGAGCGCCCCGTCCCCACCGCCCCCGGACTACCGCACCCAGGGCCAGAGCGACGAGAAGGAGCACTTCCACCTCCTCCCTCAGCTGCGGGCCAAGAGGGCCGACTTCCTCGCCGTCATGCTCACCGGCACGCTGCCTCAGCGCCGGAGCTTCCCCGCGGCGGCGGCGGCGGAAGAAGAAGAAGAAGAAGCGCGGGAGCCTTCGGGGCCGAAGGACGACGACGTCACCAAGAGCGAGTCGGACAGCGAGGCGAGCCAGAAGAGCACCGAGCGCAGCGTGGACGCCGCGCCCTCCACGCTCATGGCCGAGGACCAGCGGGGGGGCCAGCGGGAGCACGCCTCGGCCGCCGACGCCGACCCCGACCTGGAGGACGCCTCCAAGACCCTCGTCCTCTTCTCGCCCGGCGACACGCGCAAGTCGCCCTCCGGAGATCCCGTCCTGGAGGCGGAGCTGGCCACGCCGTGCACGCCGTGCGCACTCAGCTCCCGGATCGACCGCCCCCCCGACCCCCAGGAGGCGGTCGGTCCGGACCCCTCCGAGGCGGGCCGCCTGTCGCCCGCCCTCCGGTCGGACCTGAGGCCGTCCACGCCCATCGCCCCCGCGTCGCCGCCCTTCACCAAGGTCGAGCGCACGTTCGTCCACATCGCCGAGACGTCGCACCTCAACGTCATGTCGTCCAACGGTCACTCAGCCAGGGACAGCGACCGGGACGTCTCGGCAAAGGCGTCGGTCGCGGAGGACGGCGCCGGCGAGCGAGGGGCGGCGCCTGAGACGCGAGAGTCGGCGGAGGAGTTAGTTCCGGCGCCGCTTGAAGAACGCCTGGAAACCGAGAGCGCCCCGTCGGCCGCTCCGCTCGGCTCCGTTGAGCCCGACGCCGTATCGCCGGTTCGTGAACTCACAGAAGCTGAAGAGCCGCTGTCACCCGGCGAGCTTCAGGCGACCGGATCAGAACCGCCGGCCGCCGCCGCGAAACCCCGGATCCGAAGCCGGATCCCGATCCTGGTCTCCGAGGAGGACTCGGGCTCCGAGCGGTCCTCCTCCCTCTCGGCCCGGGCCCGGCTCCGGCAGCGGGCCCGGCAGCTGGACTTGGCCCGCGTGCTGGTCCAGAAGCAGCAGGGCCGCTGGATGAGGAAAAGGATGGCGTCCGGGACGTCGTCCTCCGTGTCCTCCGGGGACGACGAGCGGCGCCGGGCCTCCGAGACTCTGTCCACCGCCGGCTCGGAGGAGGACACGCACACCTTGGACACCGAGTCCCGGAGGAGCTGCCGCCTCAAGCCCACCGAAGAGCGCGGCTCCAAGGAGTGCCGGAGCCGGATCCCCCGGCCCGTCACCCCCGTGAAGAGGGCGCCAGCGGCGCTCGCCGCTCCCTCTCCTCTCTCCGTGCCGGACGCCAGCGCTACCAAAGGAGCGCCGCCCGTCACCAATGGGTACGTTCCTCCCGTTTAGCGCTTTTTGGTTTCCGCGATTCGATATTTCTACGTAGAATCTCTAAGTAAAAAAAATAAATAAATAAATAAAAGATACAAATAAAAACACAAAACACAATACTACTAATAAAATACAAATACAAAATACTAATACTAAATTACTAAATACTAAAATACTAAATACTAATACTAAATTACTAAATACTAATACTAAAATACCAATACTAAAAGGGAAAAACAAAGTAAAGTGTTGAGTTTGTCAGGATCTCAGCGATGTACTGCAGCTGTCAGCAGGAAGGAATTTCAGTTTGGTCATGGAAATTTGGTTTAAAGTCCTGGAAAAGTCCTGGAAAAGTCCTGGAAAAGTCCTGGAATTCCATTAATCAACATGTGTACGAACCCTGCTATAACACCTTCGATTGTCCCTCCCGTTCCGCAGGAATCAGAAAATCGGACTAAGCGCTCAACGGAGCTCCAAACCCGCCGCCCCCAGGTCCTCCTCCTCTTTCCCCCGTCCGTCCGCCGGTCCGTCCGGCAGCCCCCGGATGCCGCTGCGCGTCCTGTTGGGGACCCGCCGCAGCCTCAGCTCCAACCGCTGCCGGACGGACAGCCCCTCCCCCCAGAGGGCCTGTCCGTCCCGGCAGCCGCTCTCGGTGCGGACGCCGACCGTCCCGCTGCTGCCGCCCAGGACTACGGCCACCGTGCGGCGCAGCGCCTCGCAGGAAGCCGCCGGCCAGACCGCCCACGGCGCCGCGCCCGCCAGGACCCGGCCGAAGACCGGCGGCGCGGCCAAGGGGAAACCGGGCGCCAAGGAGAAGGCGGCGCCCGCTAGATAATACAAAGAGACTCGTGAGCCGAGACGTGTTTGTGTATAATCAGTCTTCGGACAAGCTACGCCTCAAAGGTTCTCACCTGATATTAGACCGTGATCTTACAATCGCCTCTTTGATTCATTTACTGTACACGGACATCTTGATTTAGTTATTTTATTTCTCAAGGACAGCTTGCTGAATTATCTTCATGGGCTTCCAGTAATCTAGACTGAGCGTCGTTGCGATGGTGCTACGGAGACGCCTGCCGCTCCCCTCAAACCGACCATCTACCTGGTGTCTGGAGCTTCAGACCCTCTCACCTTTACACAGTACTCCCGGCTTGTCCACAGTATACTACTCCTCTAGTACCCTGCTTGGCTGCATGGTGAAGTATATCACAAATGCATTGAATCTGTAAACGGAATAAAATATTTAAAAAACATGGACACAAATCTGTACCTATTTGGATAAACAGGCGCCAAAAAAAGACCGAATTGGACTGGTTTGAATGCCCGATTAATGATAATATAATAATGGATTCCTAACTATATCCTCATTATAGTCTCGGATTAAAAGAAGAGTTGGATGTGAACACAAGATAAACCGCTCGCCGCCGCCTCCTCCTCATGGTGTGACAATGGGCATGCTTTAATCATTCTATTTTCTGGGTGTCTTTTATTTTTATTTATGCTCTGAATTGTATATAATAGAAATCATTCCCTCATAAAGACATCTTTATTTTTTATCTTGCCAAGCAAAAGTGCAAAGTCTTCTTTAACCTTCCGTTCCGATGTGTTGGCACTATGCCCGTTTTTTACGCATGAGAAAAACAGGGTTAATTGGCGAGGGGACGTTATACCTGCTTGGATCCCGCTGACGGTGGTTGTTGGAGCCCACGTGGTGTTTGTAGGGGGTCGATGGGCACTGAGCTGTGAAGTAAAATCTTGGTTGTGTGGATTTGGGCGTCTTGTCGTTCTTTTGTCGCATCGGGGGCACCGAACCTGATCTGGAGCCAGACTTACAACAGTGAATCAAAGTAGATTTAATGTGGCTGTTTTAGTTTTTTTACACGAATCAACATAAAAAAAAACATTTAATTAACATCATCTAAATAAAACTGACCTCTTATTTAAACTTCCACTCGGCAACAGAAGAAAGAAGCTCAGGCCGTCGAAAGGAAACTCGTTTCAGCTGCTCGGGGCAACGTTTCTATTTCGATACTGTTTTATTTATTCTCATTCTTAATAAATCAAGTACTGAACAGCAATTTACAGAACTTACTTCTAACAGACTATTTTTACAGTGACTACACGGCTCTGATGTGGTAATGATCTTATATCAGCAGTATATAAAGTCACTAATGTGTTATCCTCCAGGCAATAATACAATATTAATATAGCAATAACAGTCACTGAAACTAAAAACGAATATCAGCCGAGAAATTAAATAAAGAGGTATTATTCCTTATTATCATTATTATTAATATTATTAATGACCATTAATTAATATTATTATAATTATAATTATTATTATTATTATTATTATTATTATTATTATTATTATCATTAGTAGTAGTAGTATGTTGGTAAAAGCAGTAATGGCAGTACTAATGTAATTAGATGTAGTTCTCCCGGTCGGCCACCAGATGGCGCTGATGAGGCCGGAAACTGTAACGAACTAGCGGAAATGACGCAGCAGCAAGATGGCAGCGCAGGTGGAGTTGTGTTGTTTGGAGAGTTTCCCCTCGCACCTGAGTCCGCTGGACGTTCTGGTTCTTCAGACTCAACTGGACTCGGTTTTCCAGAATGACACCGACCCGCCGACCGCCCTCTTCACCCCGCAGCGGCCTCGGGGCTCCGGAGCGCCGGGCATCTTACTGCGCGTCCACCCGACCACCGAGGAGGAGCTCGCGGTCTGCGGAGGAGGAGGAGGAAGCTCCCCCGGAGAGGAGCCCGGGAGCCGGGTCCGGGTCCGGAGCCGGGTCCGGAGCCGGGTCCTAGTGTTCTGCAGCCGCTTCTTCCTGCGGCACCACGGGCTCCAGGGGCCCGGCGGTAGCACGGGGACGCTGCGGGCCTTGGAGCCGATCCCCCTGGACAGACTGGTGCTGGGAGCCCGCAGCAGGCAGAGCCTCCGCTGGGCCGGAGCCGAGCGGTTCTCCGGGGGGCTGCTGGAGCTCTGCCGCCCGGACCGGTGGCTGCTGGCCCGGCGGGGAGACCCGCTGCTGCTGCCCCGACACCCGCTGCTCGGAGAGGACCCGGCACAGGTGAGCCCTGGCCGGGTCGACCCCGGGCTGAACTCCGTGGACACTTTCATTATTACTCAACATGCAGAATATTTACTGTTGGAGAATATTAGCAGTTTTATTGTTTAAAGAAGAAAGAAAATCACATTATTTCTCCACTATTTCAGAAAGTTTAAACTGTTTATTAGTTGTTTTTAAAGTTATTTAAATGTGGATGCATTTAAAAATAGATTTATTTATTTAAGATTTATGTATTCTAGTTGTATTACTTGATCAACATGTCAGTATCTTTACCACTTTTATTTTCTAAAACTCAGAAAAGTAGAGCAAACCTAAAAGAACAAACATTTATAAAAACATATCCACAGTTTAAAAAGAAAGTTTAAACAGTTTTTTAGTTGTATTTAAAGTTATTTGAATGTGGATTCGTCTAAAATTAGATGTATTTAAATTTCTAGTTGTAATCAGTTTGTGTCGCAGTGTCTACTTGATCAACATTTCAGTATCTTTACCACTTTTATTTTCCAAAAATAGAGCAAACCTAAAAAAACAAACATTATAAAAACGTGTCTACAGTTTAAAAAGAAAGTTTAAACCTTGTATTACTTTCCTTAACGTTATATAAATATCGCTAAATTTAAAAATAGATGCATTTCCTTTCTGGCTTCATTGAACGGTGCCTCCACCCCTCTGTGTGTCCAGGTGCAGCAGCAGCTGATGGAGCTGCTGGTGTTGGACTGCAGCCCCGTGGCCCAGGGCCGGATCACCGCCGACACCGCTCTGGTTCTGACGGACTGCCCGGACGCGGCGGACCCCCCCGGCGCCGCCCCCCCGGCCTGCAGGCCGCTCCGGCTGTGCGTGTCGGACTTCGCTCACTACGCCGACGGCCTCGGGGCCGGCCGCTCCCTCCTGGACAGCGAGCTGCTGCGCTCGGGGCCCTCGGGGGTCCTGCAGGCGCTGGAGTGCCGGCTGGAGGTCCGGGTGGCGGACACCGGGCGATGGCTCGGGGTCGAAGGTCGGCAGGGCGCAGCCGACGTGGACAACTGCGTGTTCGTGAGCAAGCGGCTGCTCCTGCGGCTCGGGCTGTTCAACCAGGAGTGGGTGAAGCTGTCCAGGCCCGGCGGCGCCTCCAGAACCACCGGGCCGGGCCCCGCCGACGGCAAGGGGGCCGCCGGCAGACAGCGGCTGGTCTCCGTGCTCGTGGTGGACTTAACGCAGAACCCGGAGTTGCAGAACCACGACGACGTGGGCTTCATATCGACAACACTGTGGTTCAACATGACGGAAGGAGACGAGATCCCCGTGAACGGCTGCACGCTGAGGATGAAGGTTCTACTCTTCTTCTTCTTCTTCTTCTTCTTCTTCTTCTTCTTCTTCTTCTTCTTCTTCTTCTTCTTCTTCTTCTTCTTCATTTCTTCTTCTTCCATTCTTCTTCTTTTCCATTGATCTTCTTCTTCCGTTCTTCTTCCTCTTCTTCCATTATTCTTCCGTTTTTCCTCTTCTTCCGTTCTTCTTTTTCAAGAATCCTCAACGTAGTTATATATTACTATTCATTATTATTATATTATATATTATTATTCATTATTATTATATTACATATTAGTATTCATTATTATTATATTATTCATTATTATTATATATTATTATACACTATTATTATATTATACACTATTAATATATTATATATTATTATTCATTATTATTATATTATATATTATTATACATTTTTATTATACTATATATTATTATACATTATTATTATATTACATATTAGTATTCATTATTATTATATTATTCATTATTATTATATATTATTATACACTATTATTATATTATACACTATTAATATATTATATATTATTATTCATTATTATTATATTATATATTATTATACATTTTTATTATACTATATATTATTATACATTATTATTATATTTTATATTATTATTCATTATTATTATATTATATATTATTATTCATTTTTATTATATTATATATTGTTATACATTATTATTATTCGTTATTATTATACATTATTATTCATTATTATACATTATTATTCATTATCATCTATTATTATTCATTATTATTATACAGTTGACCTTCATTCTCCCGTCTCACATTCCTGATGTCGTGTCCCGTTGTCTCAGCGGTGGACGCCGTCTCCCCCGGCGCCCGGCGCCGCTCGCCACTCCGACAGCGTCAGCCGCTCTTCCTCTCCGATGTTCGCCGGCGAGCTTCACCTCCAGCCGGTCGCGTCGCCGCTCTACAACAACCTCGGTTGCTACGGCGACCTGCTGTCCGAGCACTTCTCCTCGCCCAGGTCGGCCCGAGGCGCGCGGCGTCGTGCGGCCACGTTGTAAATAAAGTTGTTTGTATAACGATCAGGGCGAGACTCCCCGTGTCCCGGTGTCTCCTCAGACTCGTCTCCCAGGGAGACGTCCTGACCGTCCCCGCCGACCACCCCCCCGACCTGCTGGAGGGCAACGCAGAGGGGGTGCACAGGTGGGTGGGGGTGTGTGTGTGTGTGTGTGTGTGTGTGTGTGTGTGTGTGTGTGTGTGTGTGTGTAGCCTACGTGTGTGTGTGTGTGTGTGTGTGTGTGTGTGTGTGTGTGTGTGTGTGTGTGTGGTCTTAATCATACTAAACATCAATATGAAAACAGGTTCTATTTTTTATGTTTTTCTTTTTTTGGCCTGTGTGACCTTTGACCTCCGTCAGGTGCCCAGTGCTGTACTTCAGAGTGCAAAAGGTGTGTCCGTCAACGGGAGGAGGAGGAGAAGGAGAAGGAGGAGGAGGAGGAGGAGGAGGAGGAGGAGGAGGAGGAGGAGAAGAAGAAGGAGGAGAAGCAGAAGGAGGAGGAGAAGCTCTCCTGGCGGACAGACTGCACACCTCGCTCTACATGGTGACCTTTGACCCTTGACCCGTGACCTGTGCCCGTCTCTCTGCTGACCCCGTGTCTCCCCCAGCGAGGCGCGGTCGGCGGCGCGGCGCCCGGCCTCTCCGGGGGGGGGGGGCGCTCCCTGTGGAGCAGCCTGTGTCCCGCCGGCCTCCAGGCCACCGTGGAGCTGCTCTGCAGCGCCGTCAGCCCACACCTGCACCGCAGGTAACGAGCCGGGGTCACGGGGGGGTCACGGGGGGTCACGGGGTCACAGGGTCACGTGAGCGGTGATGTCATCGTGTCTTGCAGCAGCTCTCTGGCCGGCTGCACCGTCCTCCTGCACGGACCGACAGGAAGTGGGAAAGTGACGGCGCTCAGAGCAGCGACCAGGAGACTCAACCTCCACCTGCTGAAGGTGTGACTCTTCTTCTTCTTCTGTTCTTCTTCTTCCTCTTTCATTCTTCCTCTTCTTCCATTCTTCTTCTTGTTCTTTATCTTCCCTTCTTCAGTTCTTCTTCATCTTCCATTTTAGGTCTTTTCCTTTTTCTTCTTCTTCTTCTTCTTCTTCTTCTTCCTCTTTTTCCATTCTTCTTCATTTTATTCTTATTCATCTTCCATTTGAGGTCTTCTCCTTTTTCTTCTTCTTCTTTTTCCATTCTTCTTCTGTTCTTCTTCTTCTTCCATTCTTCTTCTTCTTCTTCCTTTCTTCAGTTCTTCATCTTCCATTTGAGGTATTCTTCTTCTTTTTTTCTTCCATTCTTCCTCTTTTTCCATTCTTCTTCTTCCGTTCTTCTTCTTCTTCTTTCGTTCTGCTTCTTTTGTTTCATTGTTCTTCTTCCATTCTTCTTTTTCATCTTCCCTTTGACTTCTTCTCCTCCCTCTCACTCTGCTCTCTTTTCTGTCAGTGCGTAGCCTCCGTTGCTAGGCAACCCTTCCTGTTACCTGTGTGCAGGTGGACAGCGTCGCCGTGTGCGCCGACACTCCGGCGGCGTCGGAGGCGAAGCTGTCGTCGGCGTTCCGGCGTGCCGAGGCGCTGCGTCCGTGCGTCCTGCTGCTGCGCAACCTGCAGCTGCTGCTCGGTTGCCGCGGCGACGCCAAGGAGGACGGCCGAGTCCACGCGGCGCTCTGCCGGCTGCTCCGCGGCGCCCCCTGCAGGTACGACAGGTTCTCCGCGCCGTTACGACGGGGCCGAGGGCCGAGGTCTGACCTGCTGCTTCTCCTCCAGCGTGGTCGTCGTGGCGACGGTCCGCAGACCCCGGGAGCTGCCGGCGGGCGTGGCGGCGGCGTTCGTCCACCAGGTGGCGCTGGAGAGGCCCAGCGAGGAGCAGCGGCTCGCCATGCTGCTCGGCCTGAGCCGAGACCTCCTGCTGGGGAGGGACGTCAACCTGGAGAGGGTCGCAAAGGTCACCGCGGTACGGGAGGAGGAGGAGGAGGAGGAGAAACTGTAGAGGAGGAACCCCGATGTGAACTCCTCCCTATTCCTCCTCATCCTTTTTCTCCTCTTTCAACTCCTCCCTCTGTCTCCTCCTCTTCATCCTCCTCTTTCTCCTCCTCCCTCTTTCTCCTCCTCCCTATTTCTCCTCCTCTTCATCCTCCTCTTTCAACTCCTTCCTCTTTCTCCTCCTACCTCTTTCTCTTATCGTCCCTCCTCCTCCTCCTCCTCCTCCTCCTCCTCCTCCTCCTCCTCCTCCTCCTCAGGGCTTTGTGTTGGGGGATCTGAGCGCCCTGCTGGTGGAGGCGGGTCGAGCTGCCTGCAGGAGGCTGATTCACACCTGGTGAGACTAAAGGTCAAAGGTCGTGAGCGTCATCACTGACCTATTGACTCGTGTTATTTAACCTGCGTGTGTTCAGCGGCGCCCGTCTGCAGGAGGCGCGTCTGCAGGAGGCGCGTCTGCAGGAGGCGCGTCTGCAGGAGGCCCGTCTGCAGGAGGCCCGTCTGCAGGAGGCGCTGCTCTCCAGCGGCGTGGCGGTCCTGGACCAGGACTTGTGCTCCGCGCTGAAGACCCTGCAGGAGGCGCAGTCCTCGGCCATCGGGGCCCCCAAGGTGACGCCCTGGCTGACGGCTCATTATGGGATGTCTGTCGGGCCTCGGTGCTCACCTGCCGCTCCACCTGTAGATCCCCGACGTGCGCTGGGAGGACGTGGGCGGCCTGCAGGAGGTGAAGAAGGAGATCCTGGACACGGTGCAGCTCCCTCTGCAGCGGCCCGAGCTCCTGGGTCTGGGTCTGAACCGGACCGGGGTCCTCCTGTACGGACCCCCGGGGACCGGCAAGACCCTGCTGGCCAAGGCCGTGGCCACCGAGTGCTCCATGACCTTCCTCAGGTAGGGCGCACCCTCACCTTCCTCGGGGGGGGGGGGGGGGGGGGGCTCCTTCCTCCTCCAGGTGTTCACCTGCTCTGTGTTTCAGCGTCAAAGGGCCGGAGCTCATCAACATGTACGTGGGGCAGAGCGAGGAGAACATCAGAGAAGGTCCGGTCCCCTGGTGGAGCTTTCTGGGTATTACACCTGTGCTGCTCAAGTTGTACATCAACCTGTGTGTGTGTGTGTGTGTGTGTGTGTGTGTGTGTGTGTGTAGTGTTCAGCAGAGCGCGCTCAGCGGCTCCGTGCGTCGTCTTCTTCGATGAGCTGGACTCTCTGGCTCCCAGCAGGGGGCGCAGTGGAGACTCAGGGGGGGTGATGGACAGGTGAGGGGGCTCACCTGAGGAGACTGGCTTTGGGCTTAATACACTTTACTACACAATTATTACACAATTGGTACATAATTAGTACACAGGCTGGAAACTTTTTAAATCTTCAGATCAGAACCACCAAGAACCTCCTCGGTACTGACTAGCGAGCATTTTATTGTGCAACCCTGTTGTTGTTGTTGTTGTTGTTGTTGTTGACGTCCTGCCCTCCTCTCAGAGTCGTGTCTCAGCTGCTGGCCGAGCTCGACGCTCTGCCGACGTGTGACGGAGTTTTTGTGATCGGAGCCACGAACCGTCCAGACCTGCTGGACCAATCA
>CM070110.1:2494639-2562139 GCA_036178185.1 Liparis tanakae | reverse complement strand
TCTCTCTCTCTCCCTCCCTCTCCCTCTCTTCAACTGGATATCTCTCCACCCCTCTCTCTCTCTCTCTCCCTCCGTCTCTCTCGCTTTCCCTCATCTCTCTCTCCCTCCCTCTCTCCCTCCCTCTCTCTCTCTCTCTCTCCCTCCCTCTCCCTCTCTTCAACTGGATATCTCTCCACCCCTCTCTCTCTCTCTCTCTCTCTCTCTCTCTCTCCCTCCCTCCCTCCCTCTCTCCTTCCCTCTCTCTCTCTCTCTCTCCCCAGGTCTGGACTCGGAGGATTCTCCTCTTCTCGTCTGCGTTGAGGATTTTTCTTCAGCGTTGGAAAACTTCAAGCCGTCGATTTCCCCCAACGAGCTTCAGAGATACAGAAACCTTCACCGGGAACTCACTGCCAAGTAGAGGAGGAGGAGGAGGAGGAGGAGGAGGAGGAGGAGGAGGAGGAGGAGGAGGAGGAGGAGGAGGAGGAGGACTAATGTAAAGTGATGATCACATCTAAATAATCAACGTTGTAAATTTATGTAAATGATGTAAACAAGAAGTTAACTTATTTAATTGAAATGTAATTTATAAATACAGATGAGAACTAGAAGTGAGATTTTATTACTGAAGGAAACCGTCGTCATTACATCATCATTACGTCATCATCGACCAATCAGGGGCGAGTCTTCACGTGTTGAGTGTAATGAGATCTGAGGCTTTAGACTAAATAGTTATTAACAATCCAATTTATAAATACTTTTTGAAGCGGTAGCGTTAAATCTCCAGGTGGAAGGATCACGACGTCGATGTTAAACAGTCATGAAACTTATAATTTATCAAAACGACAACAACAACAACAACAACGTTTATCAAAAACGTAATTAGTAATATTTGAGGCCGAGCATAAAGTAAAGCAAATAAAACGTAAACACCTCGATAGTCAAGACGCCACAAGCTTCAGGCTCATTGTGGTCGTCACATTAATCGATTCAAGTATATCAGTTTATTTTATTATCCGCTATTTTCAGATTATTATCATCAGAGTTGGTTTCTTCGAGGGATGTTGATTTAATTTAATTTTTTTAATTGCTTCAAATAAAGTTTCATGGGATATTTTTATATCTTTGTCATTTTTATTTTTTGTAAACATTAAGAGGTGAGAAGACTACAAGTAAAGAAGTTGATATATAATGACGCCATGTTGGAGTCAACATGCCGGGTGTGTTTTTAAAATTTGAATCCACCACAATGTGACCATGTGACCCCCATGTGACCATGTGACCCCCATGTGACCCCCATGTGACCATGTGACCATGTGACCCCCATGTGACCATGTGACCATGTGACCATGTGACCCCCATGTGACCATGTGACCCCCATGTGACCATGTGACCCCCATGTGACCATGTGACCATGTGACCCCCATGTGACCATGTGACCATGTGACCTTGTGACCCCCATGTGACCATGTGACCATGTGACCCCCATGTGACCATGTGACCATGTGACCCCCATGTGACCCCCATGTGACCATGTGACCCCCATGTGACCATGTGACCCCCATGTGACCATGTGACCATGTGACCCCCATGTGACCATGTGACCATGTGACCCCCATGTGACCATGTGACCATGTGACCCCCATGTGACCATGTGACCATGTGACCCCCATGTGACCATGTGACCCCCATGTGACCATGTGACCATGTGACCATGTGACCATGTGACCCCATGTGACCATGTGACCATGTGACCCCATGTGACCATGTGACCCCATGTGACCATGTGACCATGACCCCATGTGACCATGTGTGACCATGTGACCCCCATGTGACCATGTGACCATGTGACCCCCATGTGACCATGTGACCATGTGACCCCCATGTGACCATGTGACCCCCATGTGACCATGTGACCATGTGACCATGTGACCCCCATGTGACCATGTGACCCCCATGTGACCATGTGACCATGTGACCCCCATGTGACCATGTGACCCCCATGTGACCATGTGACCCCCATGTGACCATGTGACCATGTGACCCCCATGTGACCATGTGACCCCCATGTGACCATGTGACCATGTGACCCCCATGTGACCATGTGACCCCCATGTGACCATGTGACCATGTGACCCCCATGTGACCATGTGACCATGTGACCCCCATGTGACCATGTGACCATGTGACCCCCATGTGACCATGTGACCATGTGACCCCCATGTGACCATGTGACCATGTGACCATGTGACCCATGTGACCATGTGACCATGTGACCCCCATGTGACCATGACCCATGTGACCATGTGACCTTGTGACCGCCATGTGAGCATGTGACAATGTGAACCACATGTGACCATGTGACCATGTGTCTCTCATGTGACCATGTGACCATGTGACCATGTCAGCCCCATGTGACCATGTGACCATGTGACCGTGTGACCATGTGACCATGTGACCATGTGACCCCATGTGACCATGTGACCATGTGACCATGTGACCCCATGTGACCATGTGACCATGTGACCCCCATGTGACCATGTGACCATGTGACCATGTGACCCCCATGTGACCATGTGACCCCCATGTGACCATGTGACCATGTGACCATGTGACCCCCATGTGACCATGTGACCCCCATGTGACCATGTGACCCCCATGTGACCATGTGACCATGTGACCCCCATGTGACCATGTGACCATGTGACCATGTGACCCCCATGTGACCATGTGACCCCCATGTGACCATGTGACCATGTGACCCCCATGTGACCATGTGACCATGTGACCCCCATGTGACCATGTGACCATGTGACCATGTGACCCCCATGTGACCATGTGACCCCCATGTGACCATGTGACCATGTGACCCCCATGTGACCATGTGACCCCCATGTGACCATGTGACCCCCATGTGACCATGTGACCATGTGACCCCCATGTGACCATGTGACCCCCATGTGACCATGTGACCATGTGACCCCCATGTGACCATGTGACCCCCCATGTGACCATGTGACCCCCATGTGACCATGTGACCATGTGACCCCCATGTGACCATGTGACCCCCATGTGACCATGTGACCATGTGACCCCCATGTGACCATGTGACCATGTGACCCCCATGTGACCATGTGACCCCCATGTGACCATGTGACCATGTGACCCCCATGTGACCATGTGACCCCCATGTGACCATGTGACCCCCATGTGACCATGTGACCATGTGACCATGTGACCATGTGACCCCCATGTGACCATGTGACCCCCATGTGACCATGTGACCATGTGACCTTCCACTTCCCCTGTGATAAACCACAAAAACACAAATTATTTATAATAACAAAATGAGACTGAAGGCTCCACTGTTTCCATTTTATTTAATAATTTTATTCCACCATATAATGCTTCAAATAAATCAACGTTATATTAATATAAGCACACGTCACGCCCTGTTCTCCAGTGTAGATCAGTCTTCATGTTCACATTCTGACTTCAAAAACTAAATGATGAGTGAAATATTTTTCCTAGACGCTACAAAATAAAATAGTAAATCTTAGCTCCTGAATATGTCATTTGCTGAGGCTTGTAAGAGAACATGAGTTATTCGGCTCAGCGGTCCAATCATCCCACATAAAGCTGCCGGTGCGTTCAAGTTCAGACGAAACGCAACGAAAGTGAAGCTTTCCGCTCCAAAACCTATTGTGCCAAAACATTTAATGCAGAACCTCCAGAGTTTAATAAACCTGCAGCCGGTCCGGACTCTCCTGGGCCTCCAAACATGGACCTGGAAACCTGAACAGGGTCCGGACCCAGACCACGAGGACCCGGACCACGAGTACCCAGACCACGAGGACCCAGACCACGAGGACCCAGACCACGAGGACCCAGACCACGGGGACCCAGACCACGGGGACCCAGACCACGAAGACCCAGACTACGAGATAGGGAGGGGGGGGGGGGGGGATGAAGATGGTCGTCCAATTCTGTGTGTAATCCGGATTAATCTGGGGGTCTCTTGTTCTTCGTCCCCTCAGAGCCCCTCAGGTGAAGTGGGGCATCCGGCTGCAGCTTCTGGAAGAGAGGCAACGGATGAGGTTCTCCGATGCCACACACCTGGACATTCCCCACTAATGAACCTCTGATTCTATCCCATGATCAACGTTCTGCGCAACAGAAGCCATATTTACCGCTTACGTGGCCTTCGCTACTTTGGTGCGCTTCATCCTCTTCCTCCTCATGAGGGTGACCTGCGGCCGCTTCAGGCCGGCGATGAGCAGCAGCAGCCGCGGCCGCGACTTGGTGAGCCAGCTCCTCAGCAGCGTCCCCTTGGGGAACCTGGGGACAGCAGCGGGCGGGGGGGGTTATAAAACTACCACGATTACACAAAGCCCCTGAACGCCTCACCGTGCAAAACGAATAATATAAAAAACATTTCAGGACAACTTTACAATTAACCGAAGAAGTCAGTTAAAATTGGACTTAAACACTTTATTTCTAAATGTGCACGACTTGAATAAATATGGGATTCATTCCGATGTTTTTCTCTAGCGCCACCACCAGGTGAACATCGTAATGAGTCCGATACTTTACGTTGATACCTGCAGAGCTAAAGGCGTTTTACTTTTTGTTTTTTAGTAAATAGAAACTACAAAAATAAGCACAAAATTGTGTGAAATTATCCTTTAAAAAAGGTCTTCGGTAAAACACCAGAAACTCAAAACTACATGTCTTCTGTTGTTCAATTAAAATAAATAAAATGTACTAAAATGAAAGTAAACAATACAAGTCTCACATCTATTGGAGAATATGAAATAAAATGTATAGACAAGGAGTGACGTGGTGACTCGACAGAAACAAACAAAAATGAAAACACACAAACGAAGAAAAAAAAAGAGTTGTTCTTAAACAATAAAAATAAACAATTAAAATATTTGCTGATATGTTTTCTTTTGGTTAAACTTCCGTAAAACACGAGTTGCACCCAATATTTATGTCCGTTGTCGAAACCCGGAGGACGATGTTGGCTCCTCCCCCCTCGGAGACAAACAGGAAGTGACGATTGTGTCGCTTTGATCACGCAAACTAAAAAGACGTATTGAACCCGACCTTTGACCTCTTCGTGACCCGAGAAGCGATCGGCCAATCACGTCGCACCGAAGGCCGGGAAACGCTCCTCGGCCTCCTGGAGGAGCTCCACCTCCTCCAGGAGCTCCACCTCCTCCACCAAACTCTTTAAAAAATGTTTATCTTTTGAACCTTTTGTGTCTTCACACGAGTCTGCTGAGCGCCGTGGAAAAACAACAACAACAACAACAACAAAAAGCTCCCTTTGTGCTGCTGCAGCACACTGAAACCAGCCGGAGAGATCTAGCAGCGCGGACGCCATTGTTGTCAATGGTAAAAGTGTGTGTGTGGGGGGCATTGTTTCTGCCCCCCCCCCCCCCCTCCCTCCTCTACTCCCCTTTAGCCCTCATCCTGTTCGTCGGTGTCATGTGATCTTCTTCCTTTGTCTTCTCCTCAACAGCATCTTGACTCCTCCTCTTCTTCCTCATCTTCTTCCTCTTCTTCTTTCTCTTCTTACTCCTCCTCCTCTTCAGGCTCCTTTCAACTTCAGTTTTTTTTGGCATCCGGCTAACCCTCACTTTAACTTTCTCTAGTTTTTTAAAAGCTTCTTCTCTTATTAAACATAGACAACCTCCTGCTCCTCCTCCTGCTCCTCCTCCTCCTCCTCCTGCTCCTGCTCCTGCTCCTCCTCCTCCTCCTCCTCCTCCTCCACAGCATACATCTTTGTTGCTTTCCAACAAAACAAGCTGGAACCATCCATCCCAAAATGTAGCGATCCAAAGTGTATTTTCACACACACACACGCGCACACACACACACACACACACACACACACACACACACACACACACACACACACATAGAGGTCCCACTTAGTTGTTTTCTACAACTCTACACTTGCCTCAAATACATCGAGAGTCAAAGTTCTCCCTCTCGTGGTCCATCACCTCCTCACTTCCTCACCTCCTCCTCCTCTCCTCCTCTCCTCACCTCCTCCTCATCTTACCTTAGCGGTCCCTCCCCCCCCCCCCCCTCTCCCTCTGCACACGGCACACCCCAGCGAAGCGGTCCTTACCAATTGACCCCGCACATTTGTTGTCTTATGGCCGCCGGCGTCGCCGCAGAGACACATATATGACCCGCTGCACTGGAAGCTTCAGCCGCCGCCGGAACCAGGCGGCCAATAACAGGAGGCCGTGGAGCGGCCGGGGGGGGGGGGTTAAACACAAATAAAAACAGGAGGTCCACTCAGCACTTCTGACTGCAAAGGGCAGCTGGTGACCTCCAGGGACACGCAGCCAATCAGGGGGCGGACTGCACCTGTTGCCATGACGCCCGGGGTGGAAAAAGGTGGTGGTGGTGGTGGGGGGGGGGGGGGGGGCAGCTGCTGCTTGTTCAACACACACATATATACATTTACTTTATGAAGTTTAAAATACTTTTTGAGAAACGAATTACGTGTTTATTAAAAAACTTTAAGCCCAAAAAACTTGAGCCGCTTTATACTTTATAATTTAGAATTTATTCAACAACTCAGAGGAAGATATTGAACATTTTAGTCCACTGATAAGTTAAATCACTTGATTCAGTTTACATTATTATTATTATTATGGTTATTATTATTATAATGTGGTGTTATATATTAAACGTTTATTAATTCATGGCTGTATATGAAGTAATTATAATTATCTCCCTTATTAATAAACCTAAAGCAACAGAAGTGACAGCTACACGTTCTACTCTGTGCTCATGGTGTGTGTTCTCTGTGTGTTCTGTGTGTTCTGTGTGTTCTGTGTGTGTTCTGGAGTGTTTGTGTTACAACACTTTTAGATTTATGATTATTATTATTTTCTGTCTTGTGGTTATTAAACGGTCATGAAGTCTGAATAAATAAAAGCTGCGGCTGTGATGGCTGTAACCGCTCTGTAGGGGGCTCTGTGGTCTCAGGGAGGAGGAGGAGGAGGAGGAGGAGGAGGAGGAGGGGGAGGAAGAGGAGGAAGAGGAGGAGCAGGGGAGGGGGAGGAGGAGGAAAATGAGGAGAGGAGGAGGAGGAGTCTGTGCAGCATGTTTAGCGTCAGGCTAAGAGGTTCCCCTGCATGCTGCTGCAGAGATCAACCAGGAGGAGGATGAGGAGGAGGAGGAGGAGGGGGAGGAGGGCTGGCACTGCAATGCAGAACATTAAATGAGGAGGAGGAGGAGGAGGAGGAGGAGGAGGAGGAGGAGGAGGAGGAAGGAGAAAAAGAGAAGGAGGAGGAGGAAGGAGAACAAGAGGAGGAGACTCAGGGATTCCCTGTCGGCTTGGAAAGGACCAGAAGGAGAGAGAGAGGAACGGGTTGATTCAAATGATTTTTATAATGAATGATTTAATAAAAACAACCTTGAAAAAATAATAATGTCATTCCTGTATATATTTATTACCGATGTCATTGAACACAACACAAAGGAAATAAATCAGATAAATGAGATTTAAATGATGAGTAGGAGGAACGCTCAGGTGAACAGAGACGATAACAATAACAATAGTAATGATGATAATAATAATAATGATAATAATAATAATGATGATGATGAAACAATAATAATGAATTCATAATATAATTAACACTCGTCAGTCATACTGGTTTCTGATTGGCTGGCAGCTGGACATTCATTTAAATAATTAATAATTCCAAAAAATGTTCAACCCCGCTCCGTCTCCGTCACCACGGTTACGTCACTTTGGACGTCTCGAGCAACAGCAGGTGTGTGTGTGTGTGTGTGTCTGTCTGTCTCTGTGTGTGTGTCTGTGTTTGTGTGTGTATGTGTCTGTCTTTGTGTGTGTGTGTGTGTCTGTCACTGTGTGTGTGTGTGTATGTGTCTGTCTTTGTGTGTGTGTGTCTTCCCTTCAGGTTTCTAAACATTTACAAACATTGTGTTTCTTTTATAAAGTACAAAAGGAGCGAAATACAAAGTATGAAATCATTTATTGACGTTTGATGTCATTTTCTTAGAAACATTTTGTGCTAATACACGTTTCCTTCCCGACAAGAAGTGAAGAACAGAAAACAGGATTATAAATATATAGACATATATTTATATATCTATACATGTATACATCTCTAATCTGTGGTTTCTACTAGCCGTGCACGGGAGACGATCTTCATGCTCAGACGTCACGAACATGTGAAGCAGAACTCGTCTTCCTCCAGGAGATGAGCGGAAGAAAAGAGGAGAAAAGAGTCGGCACTTTCTTTAAAAATATAATAAAAGATAAAAAAGCTTTTCGGCATCATGCACAACACGGAGCGTCGATGATGTCACATGATGTCACATGATGAGGCGCCATAATGAACACATGAGACTTCTCTTCCGGTCACATGACGCCACGTGTCTGGAACAAAGCGTTTGACATTGGCCTGTTTTGCATAATAAATCCGATTGGTCTAAAATATGTATTTTTTTATTGACCTCAGGAAGAGTTCAGGGGAGGAAGACGTTTTCTGTTGAGTCAGCAGCGAAAAAAAGTGTCGGAGGCGGAGCTTAAGAGAATCAGAAGAACTCCAAACGAACACGGACGTCTTCGTTTACGCTTTCACGACATCGCCCGTCCGTCCGCACGCAGTTCAGCTCACGGCCACTAGGGGCCGCTATGAGGGAGACAACTCAACTTCTCTCAGCGAATATATGTAATCGTCGTCTTTTTGCACGACGTCATCGGCTGTGATTACGCAATCTGTCCGAGAGCGGAGCGACCAATGGGATCGCTCGCATGCACATAGAGCACGGATCTCCGATGACCACACACACATACATACATACATACATAAACACACACACACATCTACACACACACACACATACATAAACACACACACACAGATACACAAAGACTCACAGTGTCTGCTCAGCGCTGCTGAGACGAGTTCACGGAGCGTCGGTTTTATATTTTATTTATTTTCTTTTGTTCTCATCGTATCATTTTTTATTTTTAATCTTCAGGACGAGTGAAAAACTTTTTCCACTTGAAGTCTGCAACGACTATTATTATTATCATTATTATTATCATTATTATTATCATTATCATTATCATTATTATTATTATCATTATTATTATTGTGAGGGACTGACACATCGACCCGTTTCGGGCCTCGTCGTCACGGCGATGCATCAAATCTTTCACATTTCACTCTTAAAGGAAACTGCAGAGTTTACATGAAGGCCGAGCCGGACCAGAACCAGAACCAGAGCCCTAAAGACCAGAACCAGAGCCCTAAGGACCAGAACCAGAGACATAAGGACCAGAACCAGAGCCCTAAGGACCAGAACCAGAGCCCTCCAGCGCCTCCTGCAGCTTCTCTGCCTCCACGTGGTTCTGATTGGCTCTTCAACAGCCAATCAGATTGCTTTGATACGACATCATGCAGAGGCTTATTCCATAAAAAAAAGAAGAAAAAAAGACACCATCATTTATTTGTGTCAGTTCTCTAGATTTTCTGAACCGACCCGGAGTTCTGTCTTTTTCTATCCTCCTCCTCTTGGGAGGGAGCGACCCTCGGGGGGCGTCTCCCCCCCCCCCCTCCTCCTCCTCCTCCTCCTCCTCACAGTGACCAAAGTCCCTTTAAAGCCGTCGTTTCCTGTTATTGCTCATAAGATTCTGCGAAGGTCCAAACCCCCCCCCCCCTAGGAGAAGCCATCCTTGTCGGACCCGCCCAGCGACCCCCCCGACGACTTCCTGGCCTTCAGCAGCCGCAGCATCTGGGCCAGCTGCGCCTCCAGCGCCGCCATGCGGCGGTCCAGGGCCCGGATGTCGCCGCGCAGCTCCTGCTTCAGCTCCAGGAAGGAGGCCCCGGCGCTCGGCGCCGCCGCCTTCTCCTCCTCCTCCTCCTCCTCCTCCTCGCCGCCGCCGCCGTCCAGCCGCAGGTCGCTCTTGGTGATGCCGCTGTCGCAGGAGTCCGTCTTCTTGAGCGGCGCCTCGCCGGGCCGCTTAGTTCTGCCGGGCAGCGTCTCCATGGACTCGGCCTTGGAGACGCCGCCCCACGACTCCGCCTTCGCCACCGAGCCCCGGAGGCGGCCCCAGCCCTTCGCCTTGTGCGGCTCGGCGGATTTGCAGCCGACCGGCGTCACGCTGGCGGCGGCGGGCGCCGCGGCGGGGGCGTGGAGCATGACCCGGCTGGAGGTCCCGGATGTCGGCGACGTGGCGGCGGCGGGGGCGGCGGGCGTGGCCGGGCTCTCCGTCACCATGACGATGCTGGTGGAGGCCAGGATCTTAAGCGTCGGCGCCGCGGAAGCGGCGCTTTCCACGCCGGCGGCGTGGCGCGGCAGCGACGGCGACGTTGCGGTTGGCGGGCCCAGCGCTCGCGCGGGCGAAGCCGCGCCTCCCGCTGCTGCCGGAAGCGTTGGAAGAGGCGGCGCACCGGGTGGTCCGGGGGGAGGTCCAGAGGAGCCTCGTTCTTGCGCCGCAGCATCTCCTCCTCCTCGCGCTTCACGTCGCTGATCTTACGGAACACGATCTGGAGACGAAACACGGAGACAAAGAAAAGGAAAGAGGGGCAGACGGAGACGGAGAGGTTTCACCTTTAGAGAATAAACATTACATCAAACATGACGTCGTGAAGCTTTTCCTACGTTGGTCTGACTCTATTTTATAGAACTTAAACCCCAAGTGTTAAATAGCGTTGTCGTTCCCGTCAGCTACGTGTAACCTCTGACCTCGGCCCTCTGACCTCTGACCTCTGACCCCGGCCCGGTCTGACTGAGGCTTCCCCCGCTCAGTGATGTCATCGTCGTGTTAAACCTTCGGCCAATCAGGAGCTCCTGACCGGCTGAAATTGGATCGTGAGGACGAAGCGGCCGAGGAACGCAGAGCGTGAGAGAACTGCTGATGGGACTGCTCTGTGTCTTCTGATAGGACACACACACACACACACTCACTCACATACACACACACACACACACACACACACACTCACACACACTCTCTGTGCTGCATTCAAGTGCAAACGTAAGAGTTTGAAAACCTCCTGATTTAAATGGGATGAGGTCACTATATGTGTGTGTGTGTGTGTGTGTGTGTGTGTGTGTGTGTGTGTGTGTGTGTGTGTGTGTGACGCAGCTCTCGGCTGCCGCTGGAGGTGAAGAGCTGCTGGCAGGTCGTTTCCTCTCAGCGGTGTCATTAATGCAACGCCAAGCAGAACACGACCCGATGGAGAGAGAGAGGGGGGGGAGTGATGGAAAGTGAGGGGAGAGAGAGGGGAGAGAGAGAGGGGGGGAGTGATGGAAAGTGAGGGGAGAGAGAGGGGAGAGAGGGAGAGAGAGGGAGCGAGAGAGATGGAAAGAGAGGGGAGAGAGAGCGAGAGGGGGGAGAGAGCGAGAGGGGGGAGAGAGAGAGCGAGAGGGGGGGAGAGAGCGGAGGGGGAGAGGGAGGGGGAGAGAGCGAGAGGTAGAGAGAGAGAGGGGGGAGAGAGAGAGAAGGGGGGAGAGATGGAAAGAGAGAAGAGAGAGAGAGTGGGGGAGAGGGAGGAGAAGAGAGAGAGGGAGAGAGTGAGAAAAAGGGAAAGAGAGAGAAGGAGGAAGAGATCATTTGATGACCCGTCTCTATTGTCTCTCGTTTGTTTTGACAACATGTTTATATTTATTGGCTGAATAATTTTCTCCACATCACATTTAATAAAAGAAGCGTAAACAAAAAGAAACAAACTTTCATCAACATTCATGTGACCTCATGAACTGACCATGTGACCTCATGAACTGACCATGTGACCTCATGAACTGACCATGTGACCTCATGAACTGACCATGTGACCTCATGAACTGACCATGTGACCTCATGAACTGACCATGTGACCTCATGAACTGACCATGTGACCTCATGAAGGAGCGACAGAGAGACGATCCGAGGTCACGTGACTCAAACGCCTACGCTCGTGTTCTTCCGTCTCACACTACCCGAAATACTTTCCTAAATATTTAGAGCCCGGTTGCACCGACGCGGTTCAATAATAAAGATCGGATGTCGTCTCCATAGTAACGAGGTGATATCTGGTGTTACGCAACACTGACGGGCGACCCTCAAACGGACGCTGACATCATCACGCTTTCTCGTGAAAATGCGAAAATGATTCTGTTTTTAACTCTTTGTTGTGAAGGGAGGATGATGCCAGGGGGCGGGGCTAGGAGGATGACGCCAGGGGGCGGGGCTAGGAGGATGACGCCAGGGGGCGGGGCTAAGAGGATGACGCCAGGAGGCGGGGCTAGGAGGATGACGCCAGGGGGCGGGGCTAAGAGGATGACACCAGGGGGCGGGGCTAGGACGATGACGCCAGGGGGCGGGGCTCACCCTCTTCCGCAGGTTGTAGGTGAGCACCAGGTTCCTGGCGAAGTGGTTGGCGAAGGCGGCGTAGAACTCCAGCACCTTCTGCAGCGCGTCCCTCTTGATGATGTGGAGGTCGCAGTAGGTCAACGCGCGCACGTTGGCACACGACTGCGCAAGCGTCATCTCCTTCCAGAACACGTCGCCGAACACGTCGCCTTTACCTGGAGACACAGACGGGCAGACAGACGGGCAGACAGACGGGTTGTGGAGGGTCAAATAACATCCATAGAACATAGAACCTCAGCCAATTAACATGGTTTTATATATATTATATATAATATATCATATTATTTAATATATATATATATATTAAATTGTATATATAATATATATATATAAATATATTTTTAAAAATATGTTATATTATATTTTATATATATATAATATATATATATATTTGATATATATACACATACATATATGTATATATATGTATATATAAACAAAACAATGTAATTATATAAAATATATATTAATAATCATAAATAAGTACATTATATTTATAATATTAAATTGTTTATATATATATACTCATAAATATAGATTAAATATATATACAAACACATTTTTATAGTATAGGTCTATAATCATAAATAAGTAAATATGTATATTATAAATATATGTATATATACAGTAAACAAAACAATTTCATATATTTATATAATATAAAATATACACTTTTATATAAACAAATATCATTATATTTATATATATATTCAGCAACATTTACATGTATTAATCTAATTGTTATTAGAAACCGGTGAGACATTTTGAAGTGTAACTTTATGGTTGTTCACTACATTTAACATTAATATTAATTAATCAAAACAACTAGTTGAGTTCTTTTCTTTTAGAGGAGGTAAAGTGCTGCCGGAGACCTGTTCTCTTCTCCGCGCTCGGCTTCTACTCCACAGACGTCTCGTTTCTGACAGTTTCGTGGCGAATGAACGGATCAGCGACGACACATCATTGTGGCGTCCGTGGGGGGCCGAGGAGCCGAGGAGCCGAGGAGCCGAGGAGCCGAGGAGCCGAGCAGCTCTGATGCAGCTGCTTTCAGGAAAGAGGAAGTGGACTTTCGATAGTTCCCAAAGTGAAGTGAAACCGGCTCAGAGCGGTTCTGCATCAGAAGGTCTGAGCGTCTATCCGAGGGGAACTGAAGGCGGATCGGTCGGCTGGTCAGAAACTCTCTGAAGAGCAGACGTCTGTCCGTCTCACTTCCTCTCAGCAGCTGGACCGGGAGGCGGAGCCTCAGGTTACACACACCACTGTGTCTGCAGACGTCTACATTCAATCTGATATTACACAACCGCGACACACAGGGAACACAAATAGAGTTAATTATACTTAACGCCTATTTATAGCCTGAATATCAGAGTTATGATATGAATGCAGACTGAGAGCTTTACTACTCAAGGAAATACAACTATTCAGATCTGTGAGGGAAATCCTTTCATTATCGTTTAATCTCATTATTATTTTCTTGTCTTAATATATTGTATAGAATAATAAATGTACATATATATAATATTACATTTTTTGTTTATATATATATATACATAAATATAGATAAATATATAAAAATAATTTTAATAAATAAGTTTATATATATAAAGATATATATAAAAACAAAACAATTTAATATTATATTTATATCGATTAATATCACGATTATTTCTTGTCTTAATATATTTTATATAATAATAAATATACATATAATATATCTCTATTTTTATATATATATATATATATATATACATGTAGGTATATATACATATATACATTGTTTTGTTTATATACATATATACATAAATAATAATAAATATATAAACAATTGAATATTCTATGTATATAATCATAAATAAGTTAATATATATAAATATATATATATATATATATATATATAATAAAACAATTTAATATTATATTTATATCGATTTATAATAATCAGCTAATAAATGATGATGCAGAGTTGATAATCTGTTAGCTCGTTAGCTCGGACGGGGCTTCATTCATTTCTTTAAAACTGAAATGGATGTGAAGGCGGAGGACCAGGACCGATGAGTTTCCCTTTCCTCCGACTTGTCCGACACAGGAGTGAGACGTGTTCTACGCGTGGACGAGCGCTCCGAGGGCTCGGCGTGTTTCGTGGTCTTGCATAACGACTCCGGCAGCTGCTTCCTCCTCCGTCCTCCTCGTTTGTTTGTTTCTCTCCGTCAGGCGGCTTGTTTTGGAAAGAAAGGGAAACTCTTCATGCATAAAACCCAGGCGCTGCTAATGAGCGGCCCGGAGCGAGCATCCTCTGCACGCCGACCGGGAGAGCACCAAATATAGTTTGGGGGATGAAGTGGAGTGTTTTTGTGTTTCTCCGTCTGGCGGTGTGTTTGTTTGTTTGTTTGTTTTTCTTTCCGGGGGCTCAGGTGTTCAACAGTTTCAATTCTGCATCTCACTTCCCGTTGAGGGAGCAGAAGTGTGCGTGGGCGAGTCCGTCTGACAGGAAGTAGCAGAGACCCCGTCACGCCGTCACGGTCCGACTGCCAACCCTCCGTCTGGCGCTGGAAGGTTTCACATTCAACAGGGTTCTTACACATGTTGACCAGTGGATTTCCATGACTTTTCCATGACTTTTCACCAAATGTCCATGACCAAACTGAAATCTCGGTATAAACATGAACAATTTTGAGAATTTTGCGTATTGATTGCGTACGCCGGCTTATATTTTGAGCGTCTTTCTTTAAAAATATATTAATTATTTCAAACTCGGCGTAAATGAACATGTGATTAGAACACATTTCCATGACTTCTCCAAAACTTTAATGATTTAAGTTTTTTCCATGACTTTTCCAGTCCTGGAAATGACCATTTTAAAATTCCATGACTTTTCCAGGTTTTCCATGAGCGTACGAACCCTGATTCAAACGTGTTTTACCTCTTTGTGAATCTGTATTGATTTTTGACTAAATATGAGATTTATAATTATTTCTTTTCTTAAATATGTTTTTCTGTTTTTATTTCTTATTCTGTGGTTTCAGTTCATCCAGTTTAAGGATTTGTTTGTTTTCTCCATTTCATCTGGTTGTAAATATCAATGCTTTAATATTTTTTACCTGAAAAAAACAGCTGGACGAATACTTAGAAACTTAAAAATGAAAATTTGATAAATTCTATTCTTCTGAAAGCGTTTAAACATTAATTTATAATTAAATTAATTAACTCCTTGAGCGCTGCTGATGCACGGAGAACATCTGCTCCGGCCTATAATCATTCAAAATAAAATCGGAGGACACCGCGAAAACAAACTAAATCAAAGCCTTAACGTCTTTGAACGTTACGGCGGCGTGTTGACGGGTTCGTCGCGGCGTCTCCGTTCGGTGAGGAGCCACAACTCACCTAAGATGGCCACCACCTCGTCGTCCTGGATGACCTCCAGCGACCCCGACACCACGAAGCAGAGGCTGTCCACGCTCTCCCCGGCGTGGAAGATGAGGTCGCCCGGCGCGCTGTGGACGGTCTGGAACTCCATGGCGAGCGCCCGCAGGCAGCCGTCGCTCGCCAGCCGGAACGCCGGGTGCTCCTTGAACACCTTCCGGTTGAGGTGGACGCAGATGTCCGCTCGCATGTCCTTGGGGCAGATCTGCAGCACCTGCAGACGGAGGGGTCAACGGAGGTCAGGGAGGTCAGGCTGAGGTCAAAGTGAGAATTAACTGAGGCCAGTGAGGTCACACTGAAGATAAACTGAGGTTACAGTGAGGTCAAATTGAGGTCATAGTGAGGTCACACTGAGGTCAAAGTGAGGTCACACTGAGGTCAAAGTGAGGTCACACTAAAGATAAACTGAGGTCACACTGAGGTCAAAGTGAGGTAAACTTATATTTCACTTTGTATACTTTATGCACAGTCACTTTCTTTCTTTCTTATATTTATATTTTATTGTGTTTAGTTTATTGGTGCTACTGTGTCAACAAATTTCCCCTTGGGGATTAATAAAGTATATTTCTATTCTATTCTAAATTGAGGTCACACTGAGGTCAAATTGAGGTCGCACTGAAGATAAACTGAAGTCACACTGAGGTCAAACTAAAGTCAAACTAAGGGTCAACCAAGGTCAAACTTAGGTCATACAAAATCAAAAGTGACGTCACACTGAGGTCACACTGAGGTCACACTAAACCCTAAGTAAATTCAAACCAAGGGCCATCAAGGTCAACGTGAGGTCAAGCAGAAGCCAAACTGCCCCCCCCCCCCTCACCTTGTCGGTGTCGATGCCTCTGGACATGGACCAGGTGGACACGATGTAGTCCATCACCCTCTCGCTGAGGCCCTTGGGCACCTGGTACAGCTTGAGGAAGTCCCTCACGCTATTCAGCATCTCGTGGTAGCGGTTGGTGTTGGCGTACATCTGCTGGAAGATGGTGGTCACGTTGCCGAAGATGGTCGCGTACAGCAGCGCTGGGGACGGCAGGCGGAGGACGCTTAGTCGCGTTCGTACGAAGATATTTCACTATTTCACTCATTATACGTCCACATTGATCCCATTTGAGACGCTATTAATCCGAAATGTGATTTGCTGAACTCATAAAAAGTCCCATTTTCGCAAATTAAGTGCTGCAGAGGAATATTTAATTATGAAGCCCTCATTAGGCCTATTTATTTTTAATAAGCTGTGCTGTCTCTATAAAGTTCATCAAACACAATCGATCTTAAAACAGTGGAAACTAAGTGTATTTAAACTTTTTTTGTTCAGCAACAGAAGTTAACTTTGTTTTTTAGAACCTGAAACCTCAATTTCAAAGCACTATTTGGTTTTCTGGATATTTATATTAACAGTCACACAAAATCACTTCATTTAAAACGATTGACAACCAGGATGGCTGCCTCTGATTTTACATTTTTCCGTCAGTCTGTTGATAATGCGTTGACGGAGTGCCTCAAGGCGCCGTCCTGGGCCCATTACTGAACATCAAAACACATTCCTCCTCCTCCTCCTCCTCCTCCTCCTCCTCCTCCTCCTCCTCCTCCTCCTCCTCCTCCTCCTCCTCCTCCTCATCAGGACTTCGATGTGTTTGTCTCTATGCAGATGATACAGATGTTTCTTCCTCACTCGGCTACATCTCACAATCACCACATATTTATCATCTCATCGTATAAATGTAGACAACATCAGCCAGTACTGCACCGCTACCGCTACTGCTACACGACCCCAGAAATAAATAAATAAAATTCATGTTTATTATTAAATATTTGAAGAAAAAAGCTACGCTACTAAAGCTGCAAAACTATTTCATATTAGTAGTATCTTTATTCAAAAGGTTAAAGACTAAACGTCATAATTTGCATCTGTCCCTTGACAGACCGAAATAAATATAAAACAATAGCAACCGGTCCAGCATGAGACACACTACAGTAAATGTGTTGAGAAGAACACAAAATACAAACAATACACACAATACACACGATGTGAAGCTACAGTACATTAGAGTACGTGAACTATACTCTCTCCTCTCATCAGTCCCCCCCCCCACACACACACACACACACACACACACAGCTCCTCAACCTTTAGATCATCCTCTGAGCTGCAGCTGCACGATTCAGATTAAATGACCTGCAGACCTCCACCTTTTATTTATGACCGTTACTGGTGCAAACAACAACAACAACAACAACAACAACCCCTCCCGTGGAGCAGCAGTTCAGGGCTCTGGGGCCGACTGTGACTAATGCAGCACTCCGGTTGAAACGCTCCAACGGTTTCCAATAGTTTTTTATCGCCCGTCTTTTTCTCTCGCTCCTCCTCTTCCTCCGGCGGCGGCGCTGCGGTGAAGATCACCGGCTGCGCAGCAGCCGACCGAAACTAATGAACGGCGTTGTGGGTGAAACTAATACGACGGCCCGGCGTCCCCCAGAGCCTCGCTTTAACCGTTGGTGTCTCAGCTCATCGATGCGAGCTGCCGCAGTCTGACTCAGCTCCCCTCCCCCGACGGCCCGTCAGCAGCCCGGGGTCACCGGACCGGCACCGGCGCCGGCCGGCAGGAAGAAACCTGCCGCCGTCCGCTGTCCAACGCCCCCCCGAGACGGCGGGAGGGTCAGAATCACGACGCAGGACTCCCCGTGACCTTGGTGGAGGTCGCTGACCGGTCTCAACACACAAGGGGGCGGGGCTTAACAGAGGGTCCAGAACCAGAGCCGAGGGCCGAAGGCTCGCCCAGGTGTCTGTGTTATCGTCATGTAACTCACCTCCACACAAACACACACAAGCAAACACACTAATAATGATAGTAAAGCAACAAACTAAAAAAACAAACACATTTCAAAATGTAAACAGTCCAGTGTGTCGTGTTTATCTCGATTTTGACGTAATAAAGACCAAGAATTCAGATTTACTGAAGCTGAATAAGTTCTACGTTTGTTTCGTAAACTTTGTGTGTTTTCTTTCTGTCGGACTCGTTTATGAATCGCTCACTTTCACACGTCGCTCTGCACGACTTGTTTCCCAAATGTCAAGCGGCGAGTCCATATCTGGACACTTGAGGCGGATAAGGAACCAGAATATAAGAAAAGAACATAGGAACCAGGCGGGCTGGAACATGGAGAGACTAATAGACCCTTTGAATGTGATTCACTGCAGGAAATAATCATTAATAATCATTAATAATACTAATAATAGTAATAATCATAATAATAATAATAATCTCCTGGTTTGATCCGTCTCTCAGAAAGCAGATGGCGGATACTCGGGGACAGAAAGGGGACCGGCTATATCCGTCCTCCCTGTCTGATCCCGTCCTCCTTTACGACACACACACGCACACACACACACACACACACACACACACACACACACACACACACACACACGCACACACACCTGCTATATGCTAATCCCCCAAAACTCTCATCCCGGATCCAGGATGCTGGCTGTCATAGCAACCGCTTTTCCATCAGCCTCCAGCAGCTCTCAGACACTTTTTGTGGGCCAGGAAGCTGTCAAGAGGAGGAAGAGGAGGAGGAAGAGGAGGAGGAGGAGGGGGGAGGGGGGGGTAATCCATTACTCAGCTTCCTTCAGCGTACCTCCTGAATCTAAAGAGGAAACCGAAAGGGTTTACCCAGACTGCACTGCTGCCTCCACACGGCCTCAGAGCCTCTACGGAGGCCCCAGAGGGAAGTCAAACAGGGCCGGAGTGTAGCTCCTCTGGACCGTTGGTGTTCCAGACAACGGTCTGGACGCTCCTGATGGAACTTAAATCACGTGATGAGAGAACCGGGGGCTGAATCCGGCGTCTTGCCGAGCAGCTGGGTGCGTGCAGACTGCAGTGGACGGCGGGGACACACACACACACACACACACACACACACACACACACACACACGAGTCCAGCTGATCCCACAGCACCGTTAATATTTCAGAGCGGAAGTCCAGCGGCGCGTCACGCCTCATCGACATCGACATCGCGGAGGAAACAAGCGTCCGTCCGCATCGTGCGGCGGCGGCGGAGACGTTTGAGTGGTCGGTCGTCTGGTCCCGACTCTAAAGCGCTCAGCACGGATTTAAAAAAGACACATAAGTGGCGTGTTCAGCGAAGGTCAGCGTGTCCACCGGGAGAGGAGAGACCAGAGACAACCGGCAGCAAAATAGGAAAAATATTACAATCAACACGACATCAATCAACGCTCTAACAGAGGACCCGGCACATGCGTTGCACATGTCTTTAACATGTTTTTAAAATGTTTTTTAACACGTCTTGCACATGTTATTTTTACATATTTTGCACATGTTTTTAATACATTCTGCACATGTTTCGCACATGTATTTAACACGTTTTTTACACGTTTTTAACATGTTTTTTTACACGTTTTTTACACGTTTTTAACATGTTTTTTACACATTTTTAACACGTTTTTAACATAGTTGTTTAACTGTGTCAAATGTCCCTTTGCTGAACCCGTCCGCGTGTCAGCAGCTCTGGTGTTCTCGACGCGTTGAAGAGACGAACGTTCAGGGAACAAAGAGTTAAAAAAAAAAAATCTTTACAAAAAAATAAATCGCAAGACCAAAAGAGTGATGTAAACCGTATCGTATTACTGGGTGATATTAAATAGTTTTTTATTATCTATGAAATCAAGTACCTGTACTTGGAATTTCTTTATAAGGTAAAATCTGCTTCTGGTATCTCTGGTAATCTGCAAGAAGAAAAGTCTGAAGTGATCCAAGCCCTCAGCGTGACCTCGCCATCAGGACACGAGGACGCCGTCCAGCTGGTGTAAAACACGAACACTAACACACTAGAAACAAGACGCCGACGATACCGAGATACAATAAAAAACAAACAAGGAATCATCGGCGTAATAAATGTGTTCTGACAGAGAGAGCGAGAGTGTGAACGAAGAGAGGAAATCGATGCATGGAGGAAATGAAATGTCATTTTCTGAATTGTTATACTGTGAACCCCCCCCACACACACACACACACACAATAAAACACAATCAACAGCTCCCGGGGCTCCGCACTGCCGTGAATGATGCTTCGCCGGAATTTGTGTGAATGCGGGGAAAAGGGAGCTTGCTCCATCCCGTCGCCCGCGGCGACGCGGACGCACAGCGGCGTGTCCACAAACGTCCCGACGGCAGGAGGAGGAGGAGAAGAGAGGAAACCCAGACCGGGGACCGGATCAGTAGATAAGGAATGTTCCTTATATATCTATATATGTGACCTCAGATGTAACCTGATGAAGTTATCGTCAAATATCTAAAGAAAACATTTAATTTTTTCCCCATTATTTCTTCTTCCACCCGAGATATAATTAACCAGAGTGATCTGCTCAGTGTGACTTTTATCTGAGCTGTGAATCCGAGTCACAGGCGGCCGAGACGACTGTAGAATAAATGATTGAGGCGCCGCTCTGACTCCTCCGCCGTGGACCGAGGGGTTCTGGGGAAGTGACGCTCGATCTGCAATGAGGAGGGATGTGAGGCGTCTGGAGGTCAAAGGGGTCGCTTCACTTCCCTCCATGTTAACGTCACCGAAACAACACATGTGGAGACCGCGGCACGGACCGCTGCACCTGGACCGCTCTGGTTCCCGGTTCCCGTGACGACTCCTCAGAAGGTTCTAAGACCTTTGAGTTGAAATCGTGAATCTGATACGATCTACAAATTCCCGCCGGTCAAGATGCAGTTCACGCCAACATCCGTCAGAAATTACGTCACTTCATTGTGTGAATTGATAATTAGCAGAACGACAAATTAGTTTTTGGGTCCAACAGTTTGTCATCAACACAGCGACCTTCATCTTTGACCTTGGAAAACACCATTTAGAAAAAATTCCCTCCAAGATCTTCGTGAGACTTCACGAGAACGGACCGGACTGACCGGATTGGACCGGACGGACCGGATTGGACCGGACTAGACCGGACTGGACCGGATTGGACCGGATTGGACCGGACTGGACCAGACTGGACCGGATTGGACCGGACAGACCGGATTGGACCGGATTGGACCGGACTAGACCGGATTGGACCAGACTGGACCGGATTGGACCGGACAGACCGGATTGAACCGGACTGGACCGGACTTGACCGGATTGGACCAGACAGACCGGATTGGACCGGATCTGACCGGACAGACCGTATTGGACCGGATTGGACCAGACAGACCGGATCGGACCGGATCGGACCGGACAGACCGGATTGGATGTTCCCAAAACACAACCTCGGCGTCACCTTACGACCCCTGACGTTGAAGATCCACCGGAGAGAATAAGTCTCACTCTTTTGGATTAGTTGGGACTCAGCGGCGACACAGAGTGGCGCCTCCTCCCTCAGTCACCATCTCTGAAGCGAGGAGACGCCACAGAGCACTTCAACCGGACAACAACGGCCAAGTTTAATTCTGGCCCATTATCGAGTTACTCTCACGATCAGCGACAGCCGATACGAGCTGCTGCTGCTGCTGCTGCCGGCGGCGTTTCACCGGCTGGAGGCGAGAAGCTGCTTCCTGAAGGTTTGTAGGCGACAGGCGGAGGTGACTCTGAGCGTCACAGCCGGTGCGGTGAATATATAAGAAGTGCAGTTTGAGTTAACTGTAACTTTCATCCCATGTTATACTTAGTTTATCTGAAAGCTTTAGTTTTTTTGCAAACTCAGATTTATTGGCACATAAAACGTATGAAAGATGAAACGATGAACCAATCAGGAGACAGAAGAAGATTAAAGTCAGTTGGTTTGAGTTTTTTTTTTTATGGTTCCAGCTCCAGAAATGTGAAAATTTGCTGCCATTTCTTTTAATAATGTTGAAGGTGTCACTTGAGGATCTTGGTAAGTTGATAGAAAAAAACTTTTTTTAAATGTGCGCACATGGTTGTAATTGAATTTTTGAGCGACTGATAATTTCCATTTTTCTCCAGGTTTTCCATGACTGTGCGATCCCTGTGTTAGCCTTCCAGCCAAACCCAAACTACACAACCCCAACACCTGGTGTATCCCCATAAAGGTGAAAATAACGCATTTATACCGTTTCCCCCCCCACAAAGCATTGAATTCAGATTAAAAACCGAGTCCCTCCACCCAGACGTCACAGTAGAAACTGAAATATATGATTTGGTGATGATTTTTTAAAATGTGCGCATGGTTGAAACTGAATTTTGAAAGAATTTTCTGCGTCTGGCAGCGCGGAACCATGAAAACGTGTTTTATGGTGAAGAGTTACATATATATATGAAATATTATTACCTTCGCATTGAAAATACAGAAGGTTATGTTTTGATCGCCGTGTATTTATTTGTATGCGTGCTTGCGTGTTTGTGTGTTATTCGCATAAGTCAAAAAGTATTAAACCTAATCGCATGAAATTTGGTGGGATGATTGGTTATTATCCGGGGACAATTTGAATATATTTTGGTATTGATCGGGTCAAAGGTCAAGGGCAAGGTCATGAAAAGGTCAACATCTTTTTTATACCATAGTGCGGTCTATTTTTATCCAATTGGCATGCAACTAACGCCAACATGTGGCTGTGGCGAAGGTATGCGCTCTACCGAGAGCCCGTTCTAGTTATTATTGTTTTAATCTGCGAGAAAAGTAAAACGCGACTCACATCCGATCATCATCATGGCCACGGCGAAGATCTTCTCCCCGTCTGTGTTGGGAGCGATGTTCCCGAAGCCGATGCTGGTCAGGCTGGTCATGGTGAAGTACAGCGAGGTGATGTACACCGAGTCCTTGCTGGGCCCGCCCTCCCATTGGCCGCGGCCCGACACGTTGAAGCGGTACGGCTTCCCCGCCGTCTCGCCCAGCAGGAACAGCCAGCTGTCCGTGCGCACGCTGTTGGTGTCCTCGTCGATGACCTCGTAGTCGCCGATGCTGAACCAGATGCAGGCCAGCCAGTGGGCCGCCAGCCCGAACACGCACACCAGCAGCACCAGCACGGCGGCGCCGTACTCGATGTAGTGGTCCAGCTTCCGGGCCACCCGGCCCAGGCGCAGCAGGCGGACCACTTTGAGGGAGCTGAAGAGACTGCTGATGCCCTGGTGGAGGGAGAGGAGGAGGAGGAGGAGGAAGAGGAGGAGGAGGAGGAGGAGGAGGAGGAGGAGGAGGAGGAGGAGGAGGAGGAGGAGGAGGAGGAGGAGGAGGAGGAGGAAGTTTCATTTATTATTCTTAGAAAATAAGATTTTCAAGCCAAGAGCGTCAAGTTTGAGGTGGATTGAGGTGAAAAGGTCCTGAACGTTTTTTTCTTTTTCTTTTCTTTTTCCCTCTGTTGTGATTTACGATGTTTTGTCGACAGTTTTTTTTGTTCAGTAAAATTGGAAAAGAAATCAATGAATATAAAGTGAAAAAAGAAGAAAAGTTCCCGACATTCAGACCATCGTGAAACACAAAGGTCTGTTCACCGCCCAATGAAACGCTGCTGCTTTCGCCCGCTTGGCTTGGATTGGTTTGGCTTGGTTTGGTTTGGCTTGGTTTGGCTTGGTTTGGTTTAGCTTGGTTTGGCTTGGTTTGGTTTAGCTTGGTTTGGCTTGGATTGGTTTGGTTTGGCTTGGTTTGGTTTGTATGGCTTGGTTTAGCTTGGTTTGGTTTGGATTGGTTTAGTTTGGATTGGTTTAGTTTGGCTTAGTTTGTTTTGTTTGGTTTTGTTTTGTTTGTTTGGCATGGTTTAGTCTGGTTTGGTTTAGTCTGGCATGGTTTGTTTAGCATGTTTTAGTCTGGCTTGGTTTGTTTAGCTTGGTTTAGTCTGGCTTGGTTTGTTTGGCTTGGTTTAGTCTGGCTTGGTTTGTCTGGCTTGGTTTAGTCTGGAATGGTTTGTTTGGCTTGGTTTAGTCTGGCTTGGTTTGTCTGGCTTGGTTTAGTCTGGAATGGTTTGTTTGGCTTGGTTTAGTCTGGCTTGGTTTGGTCTGGCTTGATTTAGTCTGGCTTGGTTTAGTCTGGCTTGGTTTAGTCTGGAATGGTTTGTTTGGCTTGGTTTAGTCTGGCTTGGTTTGGTCTGGCTTGATTTAGTCTGGCTTGGTTTAGTCTGGCTTGGTTTAGTCTGGCTTGGTTTGGTCTGGCTTGGTTTAGTCTGGCTTGGTTTGTTTGGCGTGGTTTGTTTGGCTTGGTTTAGTCTGGTTTGGTTTAGTCTGGCTTGGTTTAGTCTGGCTTAGTTTGTCCGTTGTGAACTGGATCAGAGCTCTAGGCGGGGGGCGGCCCAGACGACCTCCGTCTGCTGAGCTGAAGTTGTTTGTTTGAGTCTCACAGCTTCTGGTCGTCCGTCACTTCTCTGTCTGATTACCAGAAGAAGAAAAAAAGGCAAGAATCAATCTTGTTTCTTTTTGTATCCTCGGACGTGAACGTGGTGAACTCTTTTTTTTCGGTAATTGTTTTTTGAACATTGCGTCACACAACAATCCCTTTGTTGATTTTAGCATTTCAGTGGAAACATTTATTAATGCTCTTATTTCGCAAATGCTTTTATCGATTGAAAAATGTTGCTCTGAAACGCTTACAGAACACAAACACACACACACGTTTTATCTTCTTTGTGGTTTTGTCCTTTTTGTTCCCACGTCAAGGTAATCATCGTAAATGTTCAAGAACTTCTCCAGAAGTATCTTAGAGATAAACAGAAGTCTCCAAGAGATGAATAGAAGTCTCTTAGAGATGAATAGAAGTCTCTTAGAGATGAACAGAAGTCTCCAAGAGATGAATAGAAGTCTCTTAGAGATGAATAGAAGTCTCTTAGAGATGAACAGAAGTCTCCAAGAGATGAATAGAAGTCTCTAAGAGATGAATAGAAGTCTCTTAGAGATGAATAGAAGTCTCTAAGAGATGAATAGAAGTCTCTAAGAGATGAATAGAAGTCTCTTAGAGATGAATAGAAGTCTCTAAGAGATGAATAGAAGTCTCTCAGAGATGAATAGAAGTCTCTAAGAGATGAATAGAAGTCTCTTAGAGATGAACAGAAGTCTCTAAGAGATGAATAGAAGTCTCTAAGAGATGAATAGAAGTCTCCTAGAGATGAATAGAAGTCTCTAAGAGATGAATAGAAGTCTCTTAGAGATGAATAGAAGTCTCTTAGAGATGAACAGAAGTCTCTAAGAGATGAATAGTAGTCTCTTGAGATGAATAGAAGTCTCTTTGAGATGAATAGAAGTCTCCTAGAGATGAATAGAAGTCTCTAAGAGATGAATAGAAGTCTCTTAGAGATGAATAGAAGTCTCTAAGAGATGAATAGAAGTCTCTAAGAGATGAATAGTAGTCTCTTGAGATGAATAGAAGTCTCTAAGAGATGAATAGAAGTCTCTAAGAGATGAATAGAAGTCTCTTAGAGATGAATAGAAGTCTCTTAGAGATGAATAGAAGTCTCTAAGAGATGAATAGAAGTCTCTTAGAGATGAATAGAAGTCTCCTAGAGATGGAGTCCACCGACCTCGTCCACGTTCTCGAAGGCGTTGATGACGTCGTAGGGGAGGCAGGACAGCAGGTCGATGACGAACCAGGTCTTGACGTAGTTCATGCGGATAAGTTTGGGGTCGGAGATGACCTCGCCGGCCGGGCCTACGAAGGTGGTGTGGAAGTTGAGGACGATGTCGACGAGGAAGATGACGTCCACGATGCTGTCCACCACCAGCCAGGTGACGTTGTTCTGCTTGGTCTTGAAGGACACGTTGTAGGGCACCATGATGGCGGTGTAGAAGGTGAGGATGAGGATCACCCAGTCCCACGTGGTCTTGAAGAGGCAGTAGTGCAGGATGATGTGCGGCGGCGTCTTCGGGGTTTCCTGCTTGTACTGAGGCAAGATGTCTGAACCCAGCTGCAGCACCTGAGACACCATGTGATGAGGTAGGAGATTTCAGAACCTCAGGACGCGAAGATTGAGTTACATTTTAACTGAAGTCTATGATATTCAACAAATCCCGTCAGTCTGACACCATTTCTAAAAAAACTTTAAAGTTTTGGGTTTCCCTTTTGACGTTTTTATTTTTCTGAATATTTACTTATATATTGAGAATATTCAACTTTTGCTATCTGTTTATTTAACATTTCTATTGTATTTCTATTATATATTTTTTCTTTTATTGCTGCTCATTACTGTGCACCTGCTAATAAAGGAATATATATAGTATAATATAAAATACTTTATGTCTTTAAACTTTTTGGGAGTTTTCCTTTAAATTTTGATGCATTTATTTTTCATGATACAGAGTTTATGTCTTTTATTTTTAATTGTATTACTGCTCATTACTGTGCACCTGCTGCTGTAATCCTGCAAGTTTCCCACATAGGGACTAATAAAGGAATATATAATATAATGTAAAAAATAATTTTTCAGAATACTGAGTTTATGTCTTAATTTTGGACTTTAACTTTGTTTTAATTGTTTGGTCCATTTCTACCAAGTATTTGCTTGAGTAATGACGATGACATAAATATGTAAATATGCAATGTAATTTTTCTGAAAGAGATCGGAAAATATTTAAATAAAAAATAATGAAAGAAATGAAGAAAATAAAGAAATAAAGAGCACAAAACAAACGGCACGATGACAGCAATTACAATAGATTAATTTAGGCATTTTAAATTATTGACAAACACTGAAAACAAGCTATTTATCATATTCACTACATGATGTTAAATAAATATCATCTTAGATGTGGCATATTGTTCTATAAGTGCTGTCCTCCTGGTTTTAAGTTGCATTCCAGTCGAGTCATTTTCTGGCTGTTCTAATACACGATGGAGTGTTTTTGGGAAAGATCCAGTGGTCAACCCTGAGATGTGGTTTCAATATCAATACGGAAGTGTTTGCTGTGAAATAAGTAAATTTGCTGATAAAGAATAAACCTTCTTGATTTAAAAGGAGTCCTCACGAGCACGACAGCGCCGCTCTGATTAAAGCCGTCTTCATTAGTGCCTGTGGAAGTGACGGCTGTGCAGTTAATGGGGAGATTAGTCTCCGTTAATTACACGTTATCAGCCGGTGAAACGTTTCCCTTCCTCAGTCTGAAACAAAGAGCCGCCGGTGTGTTTGCTTCTCCACGGCCAAGACAGCAGATTACATATTATAAGATAACACCAAGCAACACGGGGCCAACGCACGCCTACTGATGGGATCAGGAAGAATTAAAAAGACCCCAGAATTGTTAACTTTAAGATTAAAATACATTTTCTCCTTATTTTATTTTTTTAAATGTACATTTGAATATTCTGCATCTGATTTAATTTCCAAATTGCAATTATTCCAATGCTCATATTTGTTATGTTTTTTTTTATGTATTAACTTAATTTTCTGTAAACCGCGTTTAAATGTTTGGCTCCTCCCCCTCAAATACACAAGGAGGGTGACGGTGGTTTTCTATCATCTCACTTCAAACTGTTGGGTTTATTTTGCACTTAAATTATTCATAAAATAAAAAATAAGATTATTTGGAAAGTATTTAGTTCACAAAATACAATTTGAAAAATACTTTTTTCATGTTTTTATTTCATATACTTATTGTTTAATTACCAGAAAGCGTGCTATAGTGATATCTATTGTTATTGACACACAGAATTACCTAAATGTTATAGATTTGGCAGTAAGCCATAAGAAGAACACATTATGTCATTATTCATTAAAGTTGAATTTCTTTGATAATCTATTTTATAAAAATTTATGTAATCAACTTTCAATACTTATTGAACCGTAGGCTCTCGGCCAATCACGGCTCCCCGTTGTCACCGAGGGGGCAGAATGTAACGGATTCATTCAATTATAAATGAAGACATGTAGAATGAAGTGTTTTTTTAACGAGATGTCACTATTTTAAGCTTTAGATTCATTTGCTTTTCCCAACGGGAGCATTAGTCACGCGTGATGTGTTCAAGGACCCTCAGAGTTAAAAACCCGCCAATAATGTGTGTTTACACAGCTTTTTTCTGATGATAAAAAGGTGTAATGTTGTCAATTATTTTTTAAAGAGATAACACGTGTCATGCTTTAAAAAACTGGGGTAAAAATATATATTTTTATGGATCCTTAGGGGCAGCAGGGTGGTTGTTGCCGTGAGTAAATAACCGGAACTACTTCCATCCGTCAGCCGCTCTGACGGCTCTGCTCTAACGGGACGAGGCAGGATGTCGGAGGTACTTTGTTTCGGATCAATTTAAAGTACTTCATACCTCGTGACAGAAAGAAAGCACACATATTAAATGCCCATGCATCCATCAGTCTTGCGTCATCCCGCATTAAACAGTGTTCTCATTTATAAAAACATCTGGGGTTCAGCCATCTGCTCCGTCTGCGACAAATGGAAAGCGTTGCAGAAACCGCGTGACACGGGCGAGTCGCCCTCCGACCTAAAGGTCTTATGAAAGGAGAGAAGGCTTCGTTTAAAAAGGTCTAAACGCTCGTGTTTCATATCAGTCAGAGGTATCAAGTATCCACCCGACTCAACTCGGTGGATGTTAAATGTCCCAGCTTCCGACTCCGGAGAACACGGATGTAGCGTCGGCTTTTAAAAATACGTTTCAGATTACTGAAAAGAGGGGATGTATTTATTTGTTAGGACTCATGCTGCGTTCACACCGAAGCGAATATTCGCGACGTTTTACTGCCGTGAGTTTACTCGCTTGACTGTTCGTGGCTTTTCGCTTTATTTGTGCCTTAGAGGAGGCGGGGCTTATCTCCGTGGATACAGTTATCATTTCCGCCATCCACCACGGAAGAAGTTCTGCTTTATACTCGTTCAGGACATCCCAGAAACGTCTGAACGTCTAACGCCCTCGTGTTTGGGTTCATAACATTAATATAATCTAAATATTATATATATATATTTATACATGACATCACCCATAGGCTCACACAGCGCTATGAGAGTAGCATCAGTTAGCTTCACCGACGTCGGAGCAGCTCAACGCTGATTGGCTTTCGCAACTTGTTGTCGGGCGAATTTTTCGCCCAAGTTAAACAATTAAATTTGAGGCAAAAAATTTCGTCCATCACAATTACTCGCGTCTGTACGTTGACTTTGCTTCGGATCTGCTCGCACGAAAAATTTGCGGACCTTTTGGACCGCAGTGTTTCACTTCCTGCAGGTGAGGATTAGTGGGGAGGAGGCGTGATCTCACCTCCGCCAGCCTCGAGTGTTTGTGGACGTTCTCTCCTTTCTGGACGGCCGGAGCGAGCTGCTGGAGGACTCCTCGGCTGCTGGTCAACGCTCGAGTCAGGCGGGCAAATTTACCCCAACCTGGCAACAAGGAAAGGGATTAAATGGAGAATCTGAATTTCAAAGTAAAAAAAACACACTTACATTTTTAAGGTTTCTGTAAACCTCTAAAAGCCGTCATTAATCATCCGATATGAACATACCGCGTATTCATTATCATGTATAACATCTGTATGTCTCATTTGCAGATTAAAAAAATGTATGTTCAAGTTTCACCAAAACTAAATGGAAAAATTGCTACAAAATAAACACAAACAAATGTTTAAATGTTTTTCAGTGGAGGTTGAGATTGGTAAAAAGTCCAGAAAAGATCTTTTGATTGTCGAGAAATAAATAAGCTTTATTGTGACGTGATGACGCAACAACACAAACCGACTTTCTTTAGCTGCGTTGTAAAAAAGAAATGTCTTCCCTATAGAGGCATGAGGCCTAAACCCCCAAACTGTGTTGTGTAAGCCTTTGTTCAACGATTTAAAATGTGCATTGTGACGCTTCTAAGAGTCTTAAAAACAGCCGGTTGCTAAGCCCCACCCACCTTTCACAGAGTCGTCCTCGATTGGCTGCTTGAAGGCGGTGATGTCACTGAAGGTGCAGAGAAACAGGACCACTTTGTCCTGCTCGTTCCTGATCGGAGCAATCTTCACGAAAAACCAAACTGGCATCCCTGCAGCACACACACACACACACACACACACACACACACACACAGACAGACAGACACACACACACAGGACCAGACACACACACACGGCCATAAAGAGCGTCTTTAATAACCTGTTTGCTTCTGATTCAGGTTGTGTACGTGACAGTTTCAGTACTTTATAAAATAAATAAATAGATAATTAATAATCTACTCACGGTTTTTCTTGTACATCAGAATCTCGAAGGAGTTCATCTCGTAGCTCTCGAAGGTCTGCCGCACCTTCTCCGTCACGTCCTTGTCCGTCAGCTCTCCGTACAGGAAGCTGCAGGACACACACACACACACACAACTGAACCGACTGCGGACCCCCCCCCCCCATCCCTCCGGTCCGGTACCGGGGCTCCGGGCCTCCGTACCTGCAGGTGCTGCTCTTCTGCATCACCTCGGCCCGGTGGAAACCCGACAGCTTGCAGAAGCCGTCGTTGCTGTAGACGATGGGCCAGTCCACGATCTGAGCGTTGCCCAGCACGAAGTTCGTGTCTGACCGCGGGGAAAAAACCACGCAGGTTAAAATACCGGTGAATCGGCGCCTCGCACGAGATGTTTGTCCATGACCGTGTTATTTTATACATCGTAGGGCCGCGCGGTCGATTATGGCTGCCAGCAATTATCTTTATTATGCGTCAGTCTGCCGATTATTTCCTCAATTAATCATTCGGTTTGTTTAAAAAAGAAAGAAATGTAAAATCACAGCTTATAATGTCTCCAATGAACAGACAATACATTACATTATTTTTGTTTTAGCGTTAATTAAACTATGTCTTCAATTATTTTTGCCAATTAATTTACTGATAATTAATTAGTAATGATTTCGACTGTAACTTATTTCTTTCATTTTCAGCGTCAAGAACCTGGAAAATATTTTGTTCCCCAGGACTGATGAATAATTGGGATTAATAATCGTGTCCTCAGTACAAATAAAATCATAATTGTCATTTAAGCCATAATCCTGCAGCCGGAACACAGATAAATATCATGTATTTATCTTCTTTACTGACCATGTGTAAAGAGATTTACTGAAACAGAAACAAACTGGACGTAAGACTGAATTTACTATTATATACCAGATAAATAACTTGATGTAATGATTCCTTTTTCAAAAACTTTGGGGATTTTTGTTCTTTTCCAGGCTTGGAAATAATCATTTTAAAATTCCAGGACTTTTCCCGGTTTTCCATGAGCGTACGAATCCAGTTCATACAAGCACGTCCACATCCAGGAGGGACTTCCTAAATATTTCACACTTAAATGCTTTTTCCCCTCTTTTTTTTAAACACATATGCCGAATGGCGTTGAATCCCTGCAGTCGGCAGGCGGTGAAACACCCCAAAGGACTCCGACTACACGACCGCACGATGCAAAATACACGAGTTGGTGTCACGTAGTTCAGAAACAGAGACACAAAAAATAAAACACTCTGACGTCAATCACTCTAAACTGCATGATAATGAATTAAAACTAATACGATCAAATTCAGCTTCATATTATTTATTTTTGGTCATTTATTAACTAATTTCCCTATTAGATTAGATTAAATATGTATTATCACTTCATCATTACCCAATCCTCTAGAAAATACCAAAAAATGGCAGGCAGCCCAAAACCCCACAGCTGAGACTTAATGAGCAGAGTGTTAATGAAGCCGTTTCCTGACCTTCCCTCTAGCGCCACCATAAGGTAGAAGAAAGAAATGCTCCCTGTTGCGCGGCCGCGGTGAACCTCGCAGCATCTCGGGGCCACGGGCAGCTTTCCAGAGGCTCGGGCTTGAGCTCATGCTTTGTAATTTGATTAATTGGGGTGAATCTGGGCAGAATGTTATGCTAATTAATTGTCAGTCACAGTTTATTGTCAAACTGAATTAAACTGCAGCCTGAATGAGGCTCAATATCCACGAGCTGCCTCCCACCCATTCAACTGCATCAGATCAACAGGGAGAATAGTGTGTGTGTGTGTGTGTGTGTGTGTGTGTGTGTGTTTGTCTTCAGGACGTACACGCATTCAAAGTCAGATTGGAGCTATATGCTAATGCCACTACGCTCACGCTGACAATGCTAACACGCCGTTGTTTACCACGTGACCGTTAGCATGGCATGCTAACAAGTAGCGCCGCTGAGGCTCATGGGAAAGTCATTCGTGCCGCAGGTCTTGTTGTTGGTGTGCTAGCTAACGAGTGACGACGTATTTGTTGTTTTTGGTTGGAGGCAGAAGAACTCGAGGTACACGTTAGCTAACGCTGGCTGGCACTTTAGCTAACGCTGGCTGGCACGTTTTGTAGACGTGTTTCTTAACAATAGCAGAAGTACATATATAAGTAATAATTTAATAGTGTTTTATTTTTGTATTTTGTGTGTGTCCTATCTGTATTGCCTCGGTAGGTACACGCACAAAAAATCTATAAATTTAATTTTTATTTAAAAAAAAAGTTGTAACTGTTAATAGCAATAAATAAACACAAACAAATAAGAATACAATTTAATTTATTGTTTAAGAAAATCTAAGAAAACACTTTGAATCTGTGGACTACTGCCTGAAAGTCGTATTATTGCCATTTTTATGACAATTGCTGATATGCTGTAAGCCTAAATAAGTATATTTATTATCGGTGAGCAAAAGGTTAAATGTTATTTCACAAGTTTCAAAAAGTGCCTCCAATTTATTTTTAAATGCCCCTGGATTTCAGTCATGGGAGCAAAAAATTGCCCCCTAAAAAATATGTAAATGTCCTCCACTGGTTTGGATGCATACAACTCTCCTGCAGAAGAATAAAAAGTGGTTTTCACACATTCACAGCCGAAGACGGACTTCAAAAATATGCAGGAACATACTTATCATGCAATATGCATGAGACAGTACTAGGATGATGTGTTTATCTATCCAATATGCTCCACCTTTGAGAATATTAACGCCGTTTCGGAGGATTTGATTCCACTTTGCGTTCATCTTGTAGTCTGGTGCTGTTGGTGGATATTATCATCGCATGATGGCGGGAACATTTTAGGACAGAAACGTAAGTCAGAAAAGTTAGAGAAGCTCTAGTTTGGAATAAAATCAAGAAGTAAAATAGCTGCTGGTGTTATTTAAATACAGTATGTGGACCCTCGCGAACTGTGTGTGGGAAGTATATGTATGTGTGTATAAATATACATATATTTACACACACACACATATATATATATGTATATATATTAATTAATTTATGTATATATACAGTATATACACAGTATAATCATAGGTGAGTACACAGGGAGGGGTACATGTACACGACAGGATGTGGAAACTCTGGTACCTGTCTGTCTATGTGATAATGTCCAAACTGAAAAGTTAAAAAGAAAAGTGGTTAAAGGAGAAGAAACAGATGAACCAGTGAGAACAAAGCGGAGGAGAATACATAAATAAATAAAGGCTACTTCACTTTACTTTTTACCGTGTAGCTTTCCTATCCGATGATTGTGAATAATCAGTCACACATAACTTATGTTGATTACATTTCGGCCCCTTAAGATTAAAAAAAGTTAACCTACTAAAAGGTAAATTCAAGGTTTTTGTTAAATTATATTCACCGTCATTGTATTGTGGTGGAAAGACATATAACATATAAAAGGTATGTAAGAAAACATATTATTTGGGGGGGAAGTGACCTTTTAACATTAATTACTTTTGTTAAATATTGCTTTAAGCAGCATGAACTTTAATGCTGTATTAAACTAATTGTATGTATTTAGTGACCTATATTAAAAAGGTGACATAAAGACGTAAAGTATAATTGCCTAATAATAATAATAATATAATAATAATATAATTTGCCTGATGTGGAGCGTTTTTTAAATATTCATGGCAGGAGTGTACGAGTGCTACTCATCTTCACATATATTAAAAAAAATTATATGAGAATGTAAAACGGGGTCATAATTAGCAATCGCTTTCATTGTCGAGTAGTTCAATGACCGTGTAAGTGTTGGTCTGACACTTTTAAATATGTACTGCTCACCTTTTTGTTTGTTGAGAAAGCAAATAGTTTAAAATCTATTGTTTTTATTATTTTATATTGTGAAATAAAGCGTATTCAACGGATAGCCTAACATAAGGAGCAAATGTACTGCTTGGATTTAAAAGCTAACGCTAAATATATATTATACTTTTAGATTATGAAACATCATTAAAATATTATATATTATATATTGATTTATATATAAATATAGTTAGCGTTAGTTTTTAAATCTGAATACAAGGTGTGTAACTTCACTTTAATTAAAATAAATTAGAGTAAATAGGCTAAAATCCTGTGCTACTTTTAGAATCTGAAAGAAATAACTATATATATATATATATATATATATATATATATATATATATATATATATGTAATAGCTAGTATTAAAATATCGGTGTCAATATTTTCTGAAATTATAAGAGCCTATCACAGAGGAGGTTTCTGATGACGACACGACCGACCAGGAGCACGAGACATTCCGCACAACAAACGGCTGCCAACCGTTTAGACACCGGTGTGTTAGTAACCGGACCGAACCGGAACCTACCGTTGGACCGGCGGACGATGTTCTCCAGGAACGTGTTCTGGGGGGCCACGAGACCGCGCCGTCCTCCCGCCATCCTCCTGCAGCGCGAGGCAGAGCCGCTTCCCGCCGCTCACATTTCTGATGCCGCACGAGCCCCGCGCGCTGTGTAGTAGGAGCCTCTCCTGTGCGCGTGCTCTCTCTCTCTCGCTCTCTCCCTCTCTCTCCCTCTCTCTCTCTTCCTCTCTCTATCTCTCTCTCTCTCCCTCTCTCTCTCTCTCTCCCTCTCTCTCTCTCTCACAGCAGGCTCGTTATTGGCAGATGGTTGCAGCACGAGCTCCGAAATGAGCCACAGTGAGAGAGGAAGAGAGAGAGAGAGAGAGCGAAGGAGAGAAACAAAAAGAGAGAGGGATGGACTCAAGTTGGTGTAATTAAAGAGGAGAGACAGACATGAGAAATGAGTCATGATGATAAAAGAGAAAGAAAGACACAGGAGGAGAGAGACAGAGAGACAGAGAGAGAGGGGGAGACAGAGAAAGTGAAGGAGAGAGAAAAGAAGAGAGAGGGAAGACAGAGAAAGTGAATGAGAGAGACAGGGAGACAGAAAGTGAAGGAGAGAGACAAAAAGAGAGACATGGAGACAGAAAGTGGTGGAGAGAGACTAAAAGAGAGAGAGAGGGAAGACAGAGAAAGTGAAGGAGAGAGAAAGGGAGATAGAAAGTGATGGAGAGAGACTAAAAGAGAGAGAGGGAAGACAGAGAAAGTGAAGGAGAGAGAAGGGGAGACAGAAAGGGAAGGAGAGAAACAGACAAACAGAGAGAGAGGGAAGACAGAGAAAGTGAAGGAGAGAGACAAAAAGAGAGACAGTGAGAGAGAAAGTTTCCCTTTTACCTTTATTATATAAAACTATACACAACAAAAACCGTTATTGCTGTAAAGATTCTCCATAATCTCGCATTGATCTGAAGTTAATCCAAGTGGATGAAACTGAAATGATTGATAGTTTAAATATCTGTATTAGTGTATTGACTGCGTCCTCTCTGCTGGTTGCTGAGCGGTGTCGCCCCCTGCTGGTCACGATGAGTCAGTGCAGGAATACCGACCGCCGAACGAAGAGAGTAAACAAAAACAACACGCTCAATTACTGTCCACATGTAATCAGTTGACTTCACGTCATGTAATAATGTCGTTATATTTATGTTTATAACATGTGACTTGTCTTTATATTAAATTATGACGTTTATAGCTTTATATTTATGTTATATTTATGATTTCTAAATACGTCTGACTCAGTTTTGCTTTTATGTATCTTATTATAAGTTGTATTGCTGTTGAATCACGGTTTTAATTTGATTTTGTATTTATTTTGTAATTTTGTGTTTATTAGTTTGTGTTCGCGGAGGGATCTGCTGCCGCAGTCGCTAGGGGTCACACTGCCGCCCGACGGTGCGTAAAAAGCCTTCCGCTGCGGCGGTTAGACCCCCGCACACACACACACTCGGTAATCGCTTTAACCGGAAATAAAACTTCCCTCGCAGCTGATTTTACACATCGACACTACGTAATATGTAGAGGAGACTCTGTTGTTGTGAGGCGTCACAGCCCGAAGTGATTGTAAATACAGCGGCGAAGCGAAGAGCGCGGCAGTGACCCGGCGGCGGGCGAGCGAACTGCAGCACACACAAAAAAAAGGAAAAAAAAACATTCAGCTCCTGGTGACATTTTATATCCCGACAACCACGGCTGAAAAACGGCTAATTTGAGACGCAAATATGCCGGGAATGATGGACAAAGGCTCTGAGTATCTGGGGAAAGGTCGCTCGAACGGCACGAAGAGTCCGTCCAACGCTTCCAACGGACATTTCTCTGACGAGAGCGGCAGCGACGACGAACACGGCGAGTAATATAGCCTCGAACAGCGGCTCGTCTCGCGGACATTTACACACACGCAAATGTAACTTTCTCTTGTTTTTTTCACGCTGGTGTTTCCACAGATGTGGGGATGCGGGTCGGAGCCGATTATCAGGCGAATATTCCCGAGTTCGAGCCCGGTGAGATTTTTTTTTTACAGGGTTCTACCTGAGGGGGGGGGGGGGAGATAGCCTCGAACACGTACAGCCTTCGGTGACAAACAGTGAACTACAGGCTCACGCGCGCCGCTTCACGTGAACGCGTTCAAACTCGTGACTGAGCTCTTTAACGAGGTGTTGGTTAATTTACTGTTAATGATTAGTTATTAACCGGAAAGAGAGAAACGTGAACCGAGGCTATACGTCTTCTTCTCACCAACAACTTGTGACATTTCTGCTCACTAGAGCCTGAGTTGGTTTGTTTACGTTCTCCTTCTTCAAGTTCATTTCACTTATATGAAATATTGTTGTATATTATTTTTGGCCAACGTTAAAGACAAATAAATACAATACAAATATATATTTCTTTTATTTATTTATTTATTTATTTATAGATTTTCTCTGACATTTATATATTATTTCAATATTTCTTACATTTTTTTGTAGGTTTGATGACATAAAAAGCTGATGCAACATTTTTTTAAGCATATTCCCCCATTAATATTTGAGCATTATGATAACACTTTATCCAGCATTTGTTTTTGTATTTAAGTTTGTAATGTGTAGGAATTGTGACCCATGTGTGGCACATTTTTACAGGGTTAAATAAAACCTGTCGATGCCTATTAATATTAGTTTTGAAATGTTATATTTGTTAAAAACACAGTTAGTATTTCTTTATGGTTAAAAAATTACCTCCCTAGATCCTTAACTATCAGCTACGAGTTGTTTGAATCAAAGAAGAACATAAAGGTAATAAAACAAAAGGAAATTCATATTAATTAAACTCAACGCAATTTTAAAATACAACAGTTCCCACAATGCAACTGAACTTTATACACGCTTTAGAGACGAGATGCTTCGTCAGCGTTCTGAGCTCTCTGAGTGTTAAGTTGGCGGCGTGGCCCTTTAAATGTGTGACGTGTGTTCAGGCTCCACCAAGTACACGGACAAGGACAGCGGGGGGATGCTGGTCTGGTCTCCGTATCACACCATCGTCGACTCCAAGCGTAAGTCCACTTCCTGTCATGCACACACACACGCCCCCCCCCTCCATCAGACTGATGTGTGTGTGTGTGTGTGTGTGTGTGTGTGTGTGTGTGTGTGTGTGTGTGTGTGTGTGTGTGTGTGTGTGTGTGTGTGTGTGTGTGTGTGTGTGTGTGTGTGTGTGTGTACAGTGGACGAATACATCGCTTTGGCCAAAGAGAAGCACGGATACAACGTGGAACAGGTGAGGTCTCACTCTGACTAAAAAGTGGAAAAAGAAAGAAGAGATTTAACCTTTTTTATTCACCCTAAATGTAATTTTACTAGTATCCACGGTTACCATCTGGAACATATCAGTTTATAACTGCATTAAATACAATTAAGCAGTTTTATTTAGGCCGAAAATCAAATTTCATCTTGTTTACGACAGAAACTCTGTGACCGTTTTGTATCCAACATGTAAAATATAAGCTGTGTGTGTGTGTGTGTGTGTGTAGGCGCTCGGCATGCTCTTCTGGCACAAACACAACATCGAGAAGTCTCTGGCTGACTTGCCGAACTTCACCCCGTTCCCGGACGAGTGGACGGTGGAGGACAAGGTGCTGTTCGAGCAGGCCTTCAGCTTCCACGGCAAGAGCTTCCACCGCATCCAGCAGATGGTAACACACACACACACACACACACACACACACACAGCTGTGTGTCTGCTGTACTATTACTGCAATACAAGTACATCTACTACCTGTGTACTTGTACTTAAAAAGACTTCACTCAATTGTTGAATTCCTCTCCAGTTGCCGGACAAGTCCATCTCCAGCCTGGTGAAGTACTACTACTCCTGGAAGAAGACCCGGTCCAGAACCAGCCTGATGGACCGGCAGGCCCGCAAACTGGCCAGCCGGAGCAACCGTGACGACAGGTACGGGCCGCGGGGCAGCCGGTATGTAACAGACAGTCACGGGGAAGACATGGCTTGTTTCTTTATTTCAACAAATATACACACCCATGTATATATGTATGTATGTATATATGTATGTATGTATATATGTACTGTATAACTACCATTCAAAAGTTTGGAGTCACCAAGACTATTTCATGTTTTCCATTAAAACTCCCACTTTTATTTATCAAATTAATTAAAATGAATATAAAATATAGTCAAGACGTTGACGAGGTTATAAATAATTATTTTTATTGTAAATATTAATGTAGTTCTTCTTGTGGTTCAAAGGAAGGCCAGTTTTAGAGCTTCTCTCAGCAGCATAACTGTTTTCAGCTGCGCTCGCATAAAAAGTGTTTTCAAGGGGGTTCTACCCCTCTGCTAGTCTTCTAAGGCGATAACACAATGTACCACTAGAACATGGAGATGGGCCTCTACACACTATGGAGAGACTTCACTAAACACCAGAGAATAGTCATTTAACACATTAACTATGAAGAGAGAGGATTTCTGATTAATTTTTAATAATTGAAAAAACAGAGCTTTACTTTGAAAAATAAGGACATTTCGAAGTGACCCCAAACTGTTGAACGGTTGTTTATATATGTTTCATTCAGACAGACCGTAGTCATGTTTACATTCTTCTTCTATGGTGTCTTAATGCGTCTGTTTTGGGATCTCGGCCAGCTGCTGCCGTTGTTGTTGTTGTAGTGTACCGACTGAATTGTGTCTTCTGGTTGCCGTAGTGATGAGGAGATGGAGGAGGCCCCGCCCATCGAAGCCAACGACAGCGACTACGACCCCAACAAGGAAACCAAGAAAGAGGTACGTGGACTGTGACCTCAGATTACTCCAGACCCTTTACTGCCATGGATATGTCTAAAAAATATATTATTGGTGTTTCTTTTATTTTGTCTACTCCATTTACATCAGTGAGGTTTTTCAAAATAAAAGAATCCCCTCTCCCTAAACAATGCAGAGGCATAAACCATGTAGTTGAAAATGTTCCAACCGTTGTGATTAATAACTTTATGATAGATTATTTATCACGCACTGTGTTGGTTTTATCTTGTGAACTTTGTGTGTGTATATACTGTATGTATGTGTGAGTGTGTGTGTGTGTATGTGTATGTATATATGTATATATATATATATATATATATATACACACACACCCTCACAACACACATATATATACATATATATACATACACACACACACACACACATATATATATATAGAACATCAATAAAAGCTGTTTAGTATTTAAAGGTTGGACTCGTTTGGCGGCTCTTATTTTGAAAGTGTGCAGCTGTGTGTGTCCACGCCTCAGGCTCAGGTGGAGCCGGTGCCTCCGGGCTCCAAGGTGGCGCTGGGCCGGCGGGAGCACCACACCCTGCAGCACCGGCACCACCAGCGCAGCTCGCGCTGCCGTCCCCCCAAAGGCATGTACCTGACGCAGGAGGACGTGGTGGCCGTGTCCTGCAGCGCCTCCGCCGCCAACACGCTGCTCCGTCAGCTGGACATGGAGCAGGTGTCCCTCAAGAGACAGGTAGGTGGAGCGGGAGGGAAGGAACGCCTGTAAAACAGCACCTGTAAAACAGCACATATACACCACCTCTACACCACATGTAAACACCACCTCTACACCATCTATACACCACATCTACACCACATCTAAACACCTCTACATCACCTGTAAGCACCACCTCTACATCGCATGTAAACACCACATGTAAACACCTGTACAACACCTGTAAACACCTGTAAATACCACCTCTACACCACATGTAAACACCACTTGTAAACACCTGTACACCACATGTAAACACCACCTGTACACCACATGTAAACACCACCTGTACACACCACCTGTGAACACCTCTCCCCTGTGCTCTCCCTCTGAGCTGCGCTGCCCCCTGCTGGTGTAAAGCGGAAGTGTTTCCGCCCTCAGGTGCAGAACGCCAAGCAGATGAACAGCGGCATGAAGCACGTGTTGGACTCTGGGATCGAGGAGTTCCGTCTGGCCGAGGTGTTCATCCTACTTTATGAACTCTAAACTTTACACACAACGTTTATAATATGAGGTTTTGTTCTAGATTAAACGAGCGAAAGCTTTTAAAATGGGCTCCAGCTAACTCAGCAATATTCTCTATTAATAATACAAATATTATTGAAAGGAAATCCGACTGTTAGTTGGTTCTTTGACTCTTGAGATAATTGCTGTGTGGAAACATGAAATACTTTATATCACCAGAAACTTCCTGTTTCCTGTTTTTAAAGTCCGTCAGTCGTTGTCGTTGCAGAGCAACCAGAAGGTGAACGCCCGCTGGACCACGGACGAGCAGCTGCTGGCGGTGCAAGGTGAGCTTCATCGCTGATGAAGACGAGCAACCGGGTCGGAGGAGCCGAACGCCAACGAACAGGCGAAGATCCTTCTGATCCGCGGAGACGAGCGGCGCTTCAAAAACAGCCGATTCGGCGTGTTTATCTTCAGTAAATGTGCCGTTGACAAACCGGGGAGAGGATTAAACTTCACAGTATCTTCCCCGTCTCTCTTAAAGACGCATGTATCAGTAGCTTTATGTTAGCAGTGGATCAGATGACGACATGTATGGGAGTTGTTCGTAGAATTAGACAAATTTTTAGCTTATTTTAGCCTCTTTTAGCTCCTATTTTAGCTTTATTTGGAGCTCTTCTCGTCTGTTTTGTGCTGACCTCACTGTCTTGAAGACGAGCTGCTGGGCAGCAAACGGCAGGTAGATGAAGTTGGAGGCCATCTGGTGAAGGTGGTGGAGCTTTAAGCCGCTAGAGGGATGGAGAGTTCCCTCAGGAGATGGAGGAGACCAAACACGGAGCTAAAAGAGGAGGGACTATCGGCCTAAATAGCCTATTCTTCTTCTTCTACTGTATATTTGGGAGGCGGTTTGAGCCTCGACGACATCATCACACCCCCTCTTGTTTCTTCAGGCGTGAGGAAGTACGGGAAAGACTTCCAGGCCATCGCCGACGTCATCGGCAACAAGACGGTGGGCCAGGTGAAGAACTTCTTCGTGAACTACCGGCGGCGCTTCAACCTGGACGAGGTGCTGCAGGAGTGGGAGGCGGAGCAAGGGACGCGGGCGCCCAACGGCGACGGGGTCACCTCCGGCGAGGAGGGCAAGACGAGCTCCGCCACGCCGTCGGGGAAGAGCACCGACGAAGAGGACGAAGAGGTGAGGCGTTTGTCGTGGGGGGGGGGGGGGGGGGTCGCTCCGGCAAGATGTGATGTAACTTTGACCCCGCCCTCTTTTTCTTCCTGCAGGGTCAGGTGACCTCCTCAGGCGCGTCTCCTGCCGCCTCCTCTTCGGCTCAGACTCCGGTGGCGTCCGGCGCCACGTCTTCCTCCTCCTCCTCCTCCTCCTCCCACCACCAGCCCCCTCCCCTCCTGCGGCCCTCCCTCCCGGCCACGCCCTCCCTGCACCGCCAGCCGCCTCCAGCAGCAGGCCCGCTTCCTGCAGCCGCGCCCCGCCCTGCAGCAGCCGCCGCCGCTCATCCGCCCCTCCAACCCCATGCCCCCCCGCCTGAACCCGCGCCCCCCCGCTCCCATGAGCCTCGGCGGCAACCCCGGCGGGTCGGGTCCGAGCTCCGCCCAGCAGCCCCCCGGCCAGGCCGTCCACCAATCGGAGGCCTCGTCTTCCTCCCTCCACTGACCGACCTCGGACTCAGCTTCTGCCGGAATGAAATATTCAATCTGAAGATGCTGCGTTCAGGTACTGTGGGGAAATCGGAGTGACTTAATTTTTTCAGAACTCGGACGGCGAGTTTCGCGGTCTCCGATTTAGTTTTTTCTATTTTCACCACCGGAGGACATGAAGGCGACACATTTACATGGAACACGATCCAAACCGTTTATTATTTGGTCAACAATATTTTCAGGGTTGACGTTGGTCTTTCCTGCAGGACTTGAGATAGACGCCTATTTTTCAAATCTTTTGTTTTGCAGCCTTTATAAGTCCGTCACAGAAAGTGTGCAGATTTTTTTTCCTGTGGCGTCCCACAGGGTTCGATCCTGGGGCCACGCCTTCTTTCCTTTTTTCTTTCCTTATCGTCATGCCAGTGGTACCGTGTACATTTCAAAGTGATTTATCGGTTTTCATCAGCAGCCGTGTTCATACTAAACGATGGCTGTTGCATTATATTCTACAGCTAAATTAATCTAATTGAAATAAAGAAACAGAGTCTAATATAACTTTGAATTAGGTTTAAATTCAATTGAATCCGTGTATCTTCTTACATTAAGAAAGTCAACATTTTTATTGATTACATCTCGTTATCGTCTTATTCATCCTCATCACGTGTAACATGTACCTCTGACGACTCTCGTGCTCAATTATTTAATTAATCTAATTATTCCAACAACCACGGGCTCCCCAGAGGATGTTTAACACCTTTGATCCTTCCTCTGGCGCCACCTTGAGGACGACCTCCGCATTTTTCCGCTCCACCGACGATTAAAACTCAAATATTTTTTCTTCGCGTCGTGGCTGCAGTGAACGCCGCGGCCTCTAGGGGTCACTGACGTCACCTCAGCGTCTCCAAAGGGCTTTACGATCTCTACTGAGTACGACCCTAAAGCAGAGGTACAAATGAGGATAAGCTTGAGGCTGTGTGGCGTGTTTCTTTCTTCATCAACAAAGTCTCACGTTTACTCACTAGTCACCGGGAGCAACGGCTCCCAGATGCGTTGCCGTGGCGCTCCAGGGCAGTGAAGCGGCGGGGGAGCACCTGTGTGTCGTGAACATTAGCGTTAGACATCCACGTGTACAGTTTGGTATCTATTCCACTCATTTGTAACCTGGACTTAACTTTCTCAGAGTAGCTGTTGTGCCCCCCCCCCCCCACCCTTCAGGTGTGTCGTCCGTCTTGTTTTTGTTATTTATTTATTTCTTCTTCTTCGTCCTGGTGCTACCAGTTTGGACTTGCTGTGAAATTAAATCTTTGAACGAGTTCTTAATGCTTCTTTTTGGACACACGTGCATCACAGCGTTAAATGTAACTGGAGTCACAGTCAAACTCACTGGGAGTCATTTTGAGTTTCAACGTGTAAAATATTGCTGTTCAAATGTAGCTGCTGAGACTGTTTAAATTCTTCACATCTGAACACAAATATATTTATATATATAAATATATATGTATATATATATAAATAATATATACAACTATATATATTATTTATAAATATATATAAATAATATATACAACTATATATATTATATATATATATAATAGATATATATATATATATATATATATATATATATATATATATTAGGGCTTTCTATGGAGGTTTGGCATTAGCTTTGAGTTGGATGAGTACCTGTTCTACTAATTTAGGAGTTGACCTCCGTGCCTCAGGAGCTCAAAGAGGTGCTTGTCGTAATGCTGCAGTTGGTGATCAGGTGGCATGCCCGATGGATTACCCCGACTAGGGACGTCCCTCTGAGAAAACACGGCAGGAACAGTCATTATGTTGCATGGAATCGGCTCATTGGTCCTTTGTTGTACTCCCACTGTCTCTCATGTTGCTGATGGTGTTGCAGAAGTCGGACTCTCGCCAGCAGGTGCTGATGCAGCTGCTGCAGGTGGAGCAAGGTGCCGGTGTAGTACCTCAGGTTGGCCAGAAGTCGTGGGTGCACTACCTCCGCCCATCCATCCAAGGTGGTTTCTTCCTCAGGAAGCGGGGCTGCTGACAGCAGGACGTGCCTCCTGTTGTAGTTCTGGAGCACGGGGCATACGGTTCCCCCTCTCGTCTTGAGTCGCTGATTATTGAGGATGACGCTCGGAAATTAAAGGCCGAGTTTTATACAGTATTTTTAATACTATTTAATAATAATTGTTTGATATTCATATTAATCAGAACATTAAATGTACCTATAAAAAAGCATACATTATGTACATGTTATTAATAAGCAGGATGTCTTCAGATTTAAATTCCATTCACACGTCAACAACCATATGTATCAAAACACACAAGAAGAAGTCAGACAACCGCGTCTCACTTGAACTTTTTATTGGTGTTTGGCCAGTTTGAAGATTGTAAAAACTTTGCAGTTGAACATTTTACAAAGTTCAGTCCAACTCCGTTTCCCCGAGGCGATGTCACACGTCATCCGGCCAATCGCTGCTCGCCACGGGTCGCTGTGGGCGTGGCCTTCGCGTTTCAGGCCACATGACGTTTAAAAAGTGAAGCGTCAGGTAAAGACGTTCAACAATTCAAGTTTCCGCATCGCCTGGAATCCCACAATGCTTTGCGACAACAACAACAACAACTTTATTTGGCAGTTTTAACTCAACAATCCTATATTTACAGATGTCTTTGACTCCTGAGTCATCTCACCAGTTTTCACAGACAAAATAAAAGTGACGAGTAATCAATTAAACCCCTTTTTAAATAAAGTTTTAGACTCCGCTGACGTCTTTTCTACTTTGTTTAACTTGTTATGTTCAGTATCACAAGGAGACAAACTTCATCCTGGAGACACTATGAACATTCAATGTGTATTACTCCTAAATGAATCCCGATGACTGAGTGAAGATGTTTTCTGCAGCTGCCCATCAGATAGAAAACAAATACAAAAGAATAAAGATGTTTTTGTTGTATTTCTATTGAGTTTCTGCTGGAAACCCTGACAGATCATTCCAGACAGACGACAACCTCAGAGAAAAGAGGAGGGAGAAGAACGAGGGAACGAGGCTGCACGAGTACGAGTATCTGTGCATCCCTAGGCAGAAGACAAGGAGGAGACGAGGAGGAGGAGGAGGAGGAGGAGGAGGAGGAGATGAGGAGAAGATGAGGTGGAGATGAGGAGGAGGAGATGAGGAGAAGAAGATGAGGAGGAGATGAGGAGGAGGAGAAGATGAGGAGGAGATGAGGAGAAGATGAGGAGATGAGGAGGAGGAGATGAGGAGGAGAAGAAGATGAGGAGGAGAAGATGAGGAGGTGGAGAAGATGAGGAGGAGAAGATGAGGAGGTGGAGAAGATGAGGAGGAGAAGATGATGAGGAGAAGATGAGGAGGAGGAGGAGGAGAAGATGAGGAGGAGGAGAAGATGAGGAGAAGATGAGGAGGAGAAGATGAGGAGAAGATGAGGAGAAGAAGATAAGGAGGAGGAGATGAGGAGGAGATGAGGAGGAGAAGATGAGGAGGAGGAGATGATGAGGAGAAGATGAGGAGGAGGAGATGAGGAGGAGGTGAGCAGGAGGAGGAGAAGATGAGAAGATGAGGAGGAGGAGAAGATGAGGAGGAGGAGGAGATGAGGACAAGATGAGGAGAAGAAGATGAGGAGGAGAAGATGATGGTGGAGGAGATGAGGAGAAGACGAGGAGGAGAAGAGGAGAAGGAGATGAGGAGAAGAAGATGAGGAGAAGATGAGGAGAAGACGAGGAGAAGAAGATGAGTAGGAGGAGATGAGGAGGAGAAGATGAGGAGGAGAAGATGAGGAGGAGGAGATGAGGAGGAGGAGATGAGGTGGAGGTGAGGAGGAAGAGAAGATGAGGAGGAGAAGATGAGGAGGAGGAGATGAGGAGGAGGTGAGGAGGAGGAGAAGATGAGAAGATGAGAAGGAGGAGGAGAAGATGAGGAGGAGGAGAAGATGAGGAGGAGGAGGAGATGAGGAGGAGGAGGAGATGAGGAGGACAAGATGAGGAGAAGATGAGGAGGAGAAGATGAGGAGGAGATGAGGTGGAGGAGATGAGGAGGAGAAGATGATGGTGAAGGAGATGAGGTGGAGAAGATGAGAAGGAGACGAGGAGAAGAAGATGAGTAGGAGGAGATGAGGAGGAGAAGATGAGGAGGAGAAGATGAGGAGGAGGAGATGAGGAGGAGGAGATGAGGTGGAGGTGAGGAGGAAGAGAAGATGAGGAGGAGATGAGGAGGAGATGAGGAGGAGAAGATGAGGAGGAGAAAATGAGGAGGAGGAGGAGATGAGGAGAAGAAGATGAGGAGGAGAAGATGAGGAGAAGATGAGGAGAAGACGAGGAGAAGAAGATGAGGAGGAGGAGATAAGGAGGAGGAGGTGATAAGATGGAGACCACACAGGGTTGAGTCTAAATATTTCCCTTGAAGGACGTGAGAGAAGTGATTAGTTTACTCCAACAGGAGAGATGATCAGAGGAGAGGAGGTTATACCATCATCATGAAAAAGACCAGGATGGAACAATGGGAGGAGTTTCTCCTTGAAGGAGCAGCCAGTAAAGGAGTAGATGAGAGCTGCAGCTTCTACGTCATAGAAGGAGACCAGACCCTCCTCATAGTCCACAAACACCCCCACCTTCTGAGGGACGGACTTCAGGGGGAGAGGAACTGGAGGACCATCAAGAGTGTAGTACTTGTTTCCATTTATCAACCGTATAGTCCAGTAACCGTTCTGAGGTCTCAGTGGGATGAGTCTCTTCCTGTTGACCGACTCACTGGTCACTCCTATAATCCATTCAGTCTTTTGTTTAACTTGAACCTCAAAATAAAGTTTTCCTGAAGAGAAACTCTGTGTTCCTAAAACACAGGGCCAACAAGAGAACCTCTGTGGATTGTCAGGGAGACGTGGCTGATGTACCTGAGCACGTTTCACCTGTTTCCCGTCATCAGACAGGATGAGGTCATGATGAGCTGTTTCAGGATCAAGAGTCACGTCCACTGCAAACTTCTGGACCCTCTTCATCTCAGCTTCAGCAACCAGCGTCTTCATCTTGTTACTGAGAGTCTTCATCTTTTTGCTGAGCGTCTCCTCCAGCTGAGACACAGCTCTCCTCACAGTCCCCTCATGTGATGCTGGAGGAACACTGACCTGAGACCAGTCCTTGGTGGGTGATGGATGGTGGATGTTGAGGGACTGGACACCCTGGAGGAGGTGGAGGTGGTCTTCAGAGAGGGAGAGCTTCTCCACCTCAGTGCTCCTCTTCATCAGATCAGAGATCTCCTGTTCCATCTCTCTGATGGCGTCTTCAGCCTGTTTCTTGGTGCTTCTCTGCTTCTCTTCTATCGTAGTGATGAGCTCCTTCAGTTTTCTCTCCACAGACTCCTTCAGACCAGTGAAGACCTGAACACCTTCTACTATCTCTCTGTCTGCATCTTCCTCACTGAGCTTCACGTTGTGTTGGACCTCCTGAATCTTCAGGCGTCTCTTCTGGATCATCTCCTGAGTTTCAGCCTCTGTCTTCTGCAGCTCGACCTTCTTTCCTTCACATTCTTGTTCCAGAGGAACAACATTGTGCATCTTGTGGTCCAACACAGTGCAGAGCATGCAGACACACGTCTGGTCGGTCCTACAGAACAGCTCCAGAGGTTTATCGTGCTTCAGACACATCCTGTCTTCCAGGTTCTCCACAGGGTTGATCAGCTGATGTCTCTTCAGGCCTGACATGGTCAGGTGAGGCTCCAGGTGAGTCTCACAGTAGGAGGCCAGACACACCAGGCAGGACTTCAGGGCCTTCAGTTTGGTTCCAGTGCAGACGTCACAGGGAACTTCTCCTGGTTTGGACTCTTGTTGCTCTGAGCTGCTGCTGCTGGCTTTCTGCTGAGTCGACTGTCTGAACTGAGAAACCATCTCAGAGAACAAAGTGTTGACGAGCAGCTCAGGTCTTGAGAAGAAAACCTTTTTACACAGTGGACACATGTTCTGGTTGTTGACATTCCAGTAATCATTGATGCACTTTTTGCAGAAGTTGTGTCCACATGGTGTTGAGACTGGATCAGTGAACACATCCAGACAGACGGAGCACAGGAACTGGTCTTCAGACAGCTGAAGGTTTGCAGAAGCCATCTCTACACACATTGAGGAAGAAAATATATTTTTAACATTCTAAATAGTTTCGTGTCTATCTGTAAATATTGTTCTTTTAAGTATGAGAACCACAAACAAAAAACAAAAAACAAAAATATTATGTCCACTTCCTGTTGTGTAGAGTAGACCACAACAAAGCTCTGCTTACTGATGACTAACACATCACATTTCCTCCAGCTGCTTCACAATAAAAGCCTTAAACTCTTATTGTGAAACTACCAGAGGAAATAGAGGAAGTGATCCATGAACAGAAACAAAAGCAGGACAGTCAAAGTGAAACTAAACTAAAACCCACAGATTCAGTTACGAGTTACTAAAGTCCTCCTGAGACAGTTTGAAGCAGTTAAAGTGAGTTTCTGTGTCGTGGGACTGTGGACAGACAGCCAGTTATATTGTTAATAATTCATCAGGTATGAAGCGATCAGAGAGGAACTTCCTGCCCGAGTAAAGCTAAAGTGTTGTGTTAATCCTGGAGACCACAGGTGTGAATGTGATCAGATGTACTCACCAGTGTTTGAAGAGACTCTGTTGAGTTGTGGAGGAAAACCTGAAGACGTCACTTTGAATCGTCTCCCAGAGAAAAGCAGAGACTCGTCTCCACTGCAGTGTTTCTGACTCTGAACTTCACTCTCGTTTCCTGAGTGTGACGTAGCAGCTCTCCTCCTCAGGTGGCTCCGCCCCTTACCTGCAGCTCTTATGAAACACAGTAAAGCTGCAGGGAGCGGAGGTGAAACAGTAGAACCCTGAAGATGTTCATGAAGACAAACCATGTTTCATGTACAGCCGGCAGGAATAGTTATCTAATGTATTAAAGCTGATTAATGTCCTCTCTGCAGGACACAGAGACAATAGAGACAATAGAGACAATAGAGACAATAGAGACGTGTCAGCTGTCCGTGATCGAACCGCTTAAACCAAAGTTACTGTAAAGGAACAGTTAAAAACGTTATAAAGGGACCCACGACTTCCGGTGACGTCATTATACGAGTCGTAGCACAGAAACTGAGCTCCGTCGGACAAAACAAGAAATGTGACATCTAAATCTAAATGATACGTTAAATGGTAAAGAACAGAGTGCCTCTATATAATGAGTTTGAGTCCGAGAAGAAAGAACTACAACAGGCAAGACACCGTGAAGGAAAAGCCTCCAAAACAGACTAACGCCAGCTAGAGGAGCCGAGTCGGAAATGGACGTACTGGAAGAACTGAAGAAAAGGAAACGGCTCCCCAAGAACAATACTCGTAAGATGTGTCGACGCAGCGGTGAAAGAAACCATCATACGACAAGCATGGAGCCAGCGACAGGTGTTTTACCAAGACGCACGGATCTTCTTTGACCAAGACTATCACCAGATCTACACACGAGACGGGTGAACGTCTACGAAGTCGTCAAGCAGCTTGAAAAGAAGGACATACAAGCAAAGTGCCTGTACCCGGCCCAACTGAAACTCAAGCTGAGTACCGGAGAGAAGACGCTCACAACACTATCTATCTACTATAACACCACCTGTACAACACCTGTAAACACCATCTGTACACACCTCTAGACCACCTGTACACCACATGTAAACATCTGTAAAACTCCACCCTATACCACATGTAAACACCACCTCTACACCATCTATACACCACATCTACACCACATCTAAACACCTCTACATCACCTGTAAGCACCACCTCTACATCACATGTAAACACCACATGTAAACACCTGTACAACACCTGTAAACACCTGTAAATACCACCTCTACACCACATGTAAACACCACTTGTAAACACCTGTACACCACATGTAAACACCTGTAAATACCACCTCTACACCACATGTAAACACCACTTGTAAACACCTGTACACCACATGTAAACACCACCTGTACACCACATGTAAACACCACCTGTACACACCACCTGTGAACACCTGTACACCACATGTAAACACCACCTGTACACACCACCTGTGAACACCTCTCCCCTGTGCTCTCCCTCTGAGCTGCGCTGCCCCCTGCTGGTGTAAAGCGGAAGTGTTTCCGCCCTCAGGTGCAGAACGCCAAGCAGATGAACAGCGGCATGAAGCACGTGTTGGACTCTGGGATCGAGGAGTTCCGTCTGGCCGAGGTGTTCATCCTACTTTATGAACTCTAAACTTTACACACAACGTTTATAATATGAGGTTTTGTTCTAGATTAAACGAGCGAAAGCTTTTAAAATGGGCTCCAGCTAACTCAGCAATATTCTCTATTAATAATACAAATATTATTGAAAGGAAATCCGACTGTTAGTTGGTTCTTTGACTCTTGAGATAATTGCTGTGTGGAAACATGAAATACTTTATATCACCAGAAACTTCCTGTTTCCTGTTTTTAAAGTCCGTCAGTCGTTGTCGTTGCAGAGCAACCAGAAGGTGAACGCCCGCTGGACCACGGACGAGCAGCTGCTGGCGGTGCAAGGTGAGCTTCATCGCTGATGAAGACGAGCAACCGGGTCGGAGGAGCCGAACGCCAACGAACAGACGAAGATCCTTCTGATCCGCGGAGACGAGCGGCGCTTCAAAAACAGCCGATTCGGCGTGTTTATCTTCAGTAAATGTGCCGTTGACAAACCGGGGAGAGGATTAAACTTCACAGTATCTTCCCCGTCTCTCTTAAAGACGCATGTATCAGTAGCTTTATGTTAGCAGTGGATCAGATGACGACATGTATGGGAGTTGTTCGTAGAATTAGACAAATTTTTAGCTTATTTTAGCCTCTTTTAGCTCCTATTTTAGCTTTATTTGGAGCTCTTCTCGTCTGTTTTGTGCTGACCTCACTGTCTTGAAGACGAGCTGCTGGGCAGCAAACGGCAGGTAGATGAAGTTGGAGGCCATCTGGTGAAGGTGGTGGAGCTTTAAGCCGCTAGAGGGATGGAGAGTTCCCTCAGGAGATGGAGGAGACCAAACACGGAGCTAAAAGAGGAGGGACTATCGGCCTAAATAGCCTATTCTTCTTCTTCTACTGTATATTTGGGAGGCGGTTTGAGCCTCGACGACATCATCACACCCCCTCTTGTTTCTTCAGGCGTGAGGAAGTACGGGAAAGACTTCCAGGCCATCGCCGACGTCATCGGCAACAAGACGGTGGGCCAGGTGAAGAACTTCTTCGTGAACTACCGGCGGCGCTTCAACCTGGACGAGGTGCTGCAGGAGTGGGAGGCGGAGCAAGGGACGCGGGCGCCCAACGGCGACGGGGTCACCTCCGGCGAGGAGGGCAAGACGAGCTCCGCCACGCCGTCGGGGAAGAGCACCGGCGAAGAGGACGAAGAGGTGAGGCGTTTGTCGTGGGGGTCGCTCCGGCAAGATGTGATGTAACTTTGACCCCGCCCTCTTTTTCTTCCTGCAGGGTCAGGTGACCTCCTCAGGCGCGTCTCCTGCCGCCTCCTCTTCGGCTCAGACTCCGGTGGCGTCCGGCGCCACGTCTTCCTCCTCCTCCTCCTCCTCCTCCCACCACCAGCCCCCTCCCCTCCTGCGGCCCTCCCTCCCGGCCACGCCCTCCCTGCACCGCCAGCCGCCTCCCCTCCAGCAGCAGGCCCGCTTCCTGCAGCCGCGCCCCGCCCTGCAGCAGCCGCCGCCGCTCATCCGCCCCTCCAACCCCATGCCCCCCCGCCTGAACCCGCGCCCCCCCGCTCCCATGAGCCTCGGCGGCAACCCCGGCGGGTCGGGTCCGAGCTCCGCCCAGCCGCCCCCCGGCCAGGCCGTCCACCAATCGGAGGCCTCGTCTTCCTCCCTCCACTGACCGACCTCGGACTCAGCTTCTGCCGGAATGAAATATTCAATCTGAAGATGCTGCGTTCAGGTACTGTGGGGAAATCGGAGTGACTTAATTTTTTCAGAACTCGGACGGCGAGTTTCGCGGTCTCCGATTTAGTTTTTTCTATTTTCACCACCGGAGGACATGAAGGCGACACATTTACATGGAACACGATCCAAACCGTTTATTATTTGGTCAACAATATTTTCAGGGTTGACGTTGGTCTTTCCTGCAGGACTTGAGATAGACGCCTATTTTTCAAATCTTTTGTTTTGCAGCCTTTATAAGTCCGTCACAGAAAGTGTGCAGATTTTTTTTCCTGTGGCGTCCCACAGGGTTCGATCCTGGGGCCACGCCTTCTTTCCTTTTTTCTTTCCTTATCGTCATGCCAGTGGTACCGTGTACATTTCAAAGTGATTTATCGGTTTTCATCAGCAGCCGTGTTCATACTAAACGATGGCTGTTGCATTATATTCTACAGCTAAATTAATCTAATTGAAATAAAGAAACAGAGTCTAATATAACTTTGAATTAGGTTTAAATTCAATTGAATCCGTGTATCTTCTTACATTAAGAAAGTCAACATTTTTATTGATTACATCTCGTTATCGTCTTATTCATCCTCATCACGTGTAACATGTACCTCTGGCGACTCTCGTGCTCAATTATTTAATTAATCTAATTATTCCAACAACCACGGCTCCCCAGAGGATGTTTAACACCTTTGATCCTTCCTCTGGCGCCACCTTGAGGACGACCTCCGCATTTTTCCGCTCCATGACGATTAAAACTCAAATATTTTTTCTTCGTGGCTGCAGTGAACGCCGCGGCCTCTAGGGGTCACTGACGTCACCTCAGCGTCTCAAAGGGCTTTACGATCTCTACTGAGTCGACCTAAACAACCCTAAAGCAGAGGTACAAATGAGGATAAGCTTGAGGCTGTGTGGCGTGTTTCTTTCTTCATCAACAAAGTCGTCACGTTTACTCACTAGTCACCGGGAGCAACGGCTCCCAGATGCGTTGCCGTGGCGCTCAGGCAGCGGCGGGGAGCACCTGTGTGTCGTGAACATTAGCGTTAGACATCCACGTGTACAGTTTGGTATCTATTCCACTCATTTGTAACCTGGACTTAACTTTCTCAGAGTAGCTGTTGTGCCCCCCACCCTTCAGGTGTGTCGTCTGGTCTTGTTTTTGTTATTTATTTATTTCTTCTTCTTCGTCCTGGTGCTACCAGTTTGGACTTGCTGTGAAATTAAATCTTTGAACGAGTTCTTAATGCTTCTTTTTGACACACGTGCATCACAGCGTTAAATGTAACTGGAGTCACAGTCAAACTCACTGGGAGTCATTTTGAGTTTCAACGTAAATATTGCTGTTCAAATGTAGCTGCTGAGACTGTTTAAATTACACAAATATATTTATATATATAAATATATATATATATATATATATATATAATATACAACTATATATATTATTTATAAATATATATAAATAATATATACAACTATATATATTATTTATATATAAATAATAGATATATATAACTATATATAACTATATATATATATATATATATATATATATATATATATATATATATATATATTAGGGCTTTCTATGGAGGTTTGGCATTAGCTTTGAGTTGGATGAGTACCTGTTCTACTAATTTAGGAGTTGACCTCCGTGCCTCAGGAGCTCAAAGAGGTGCTTGTCGTAATGCTGCAGTTGGTGATCAGGTGGCATGCCCGATGGATTACCCCGACTAGGGACGTCCCTCTGAGAAAACACGGCAGGAACAGTCATTATGTTGCATGGAATCGGCTCATTGGTCCTTTGTTGTACTCCCACTGTCTCTCATGTTGCTGATGGTGTTGCAGAAGTCGGACTCTCGCCAGCAGGTGCTGATGCAGCTGCTGCAGGTGGAGCAAGGTGCCGGTGTAGTACCTCAGGTTGGCCAGAAGTCGTGGGTGCACTACCTCCGCCCATCCATCCAAGGTGGTTTCTTCCTCAGGAAGCGGGGCTGCTGACAGCAGGACGTGCCTCCTGTTGTAGTTCTGGAGCACGGGGCATACGGTTCCCCCTCTCGTCTTGAGTCGCTGATTATTGAGGATGACGCTCGGAAATTAAAGGCCGAGTTTTATACAGTATTTTTAATACTATTTAATAATAATTGTTTGATATTCATATTAATCAGAACATTAAATGTACCTATAAAAAAGCATACATTATGTACATGTTATTAATAAGCAGGATGTCTTCAGATTTAAATTCCATTCACACGTCAACAACCATATGTATCAAAACACACAAGAAGAAGTCAGACAACCGCGTCTCACTTGAACTTTTTATTGGTGTTTGGCCAGTTTGAAGATTGTAAAAACTTTGCAGTTGAACATTTTACAAAGTTCAGTCCAACTCCGTTTCCCCGAGGCCGATGTCACACGTCATCCGGCCAATCGCTGCTCGCCACGGGTCGCTGTGGGCGTGGCCTTCGCGTTTCAGGCCACATGACGTTTAAAAGTGAAGCGTCAGGTAAAGACGTTCAACAATTCAAGTTTCCAGACGCCTGGAATCCCACAATGCTGCGACAACAACAACAACAACTTTATTTGGCAGTTTTAACTCAACAATCCTATATTTACAGATGTCTTTGACTCCTGAGTCATCTCACCAGTTTTCACAGACAAAATAAAAGTGACGAGTAATCAATTAAACCCCTTTTTAAATAAAGTTTTAGACTCCGCTGACGTCTTTTCTACTTTGTTTAACTTGTTATGTTCAGTATCACAAGGAGACAAACTTCATCCTGGAGACACTATGAACATTCAATGTGTATTACTCCTAAATGAATCCCGATGACTGAGTGAAGATGTTTTCTGCAGCTGCCCATCAGATAGAAAACAAATACAAAAGAATAAAGATGTTTTTGTTGTATTTCTATTGAGTTTCTGCTGGAAACCCTGACAGATCATTCCAGACAGACGACAACCTCAGAGAAAAGAGGAGGGAGAAGAACGAGGGAACGAGGCTGCACGAGTACGAGTATCTGTGCATCCCTAGGCAGAAGACCAGGAGGAGACGAGGAGGAGGAGGAGGAGGAGGAGGAGGAGGAGGAGATGAGGTGGAGGAGATGAGGAGAAGATAAGGAGGTGGAGAAGATGAGGAGAAAATAAGGAGGTGGAGAAGATGAGGAGAAGATAAGGAGGTGGAGAAGATGAGGTGGAGAAGATGAGGAGGAGACGAGGTGGAGAAGATGAGGAGGAGGAGACGAGGAGGAGGAGAAGATGAGGAGGTGGAGGAGATGAGGAGGAGGAGGAGATGATTAGGTGGAGGAGACGACGAGGAGGAGGAGATGAGGATGAGGAGAAGATGAGGTGGAGAAGATGAGGAGAAGACCAGGAGGAGAAGGAGATGAGGAGGAGAAGATGGGGAGGAGATGAGGAGAAGATGAGGAGGAGGAGGTGAGGTGGAGAAGATGAGGAGGAGAAGATGAATAGGAGGAGATGGAGGAGGAGGAGATGAGGAGATGAGGAGGAGGTGAGGAGGAGGAGGAGAAGATGAATAGGAGGAGATGAGGAGGAGATGAGGAGATGAGGAGGTGGAGGAGGAGAAGATGAGGAAGTGGAGATGAGGAGGAGGTGAGGAGATGAGGTGGAGGAGGAGATGAGGAGGAGAAGATGAATAGGAGGAGATGAGGAGGAGGAGGAGATGAGAAGATGAGGTGGAGAAGATGAGGAGGAGGAGATGAGGAGGTGGAGGAGATGAGGAGGAGCATATGAGGAGGAGGTGAGGAGGAGAAGATGAGGAGGTGGAGATGAGGAGGAGAAGGAGGAGGAGATGAGGAGGAGGAGAAGATGAGGAGGAGAATATGAGGAGGAGGAGATGAGGAGGAGAAGATGAGGAGGTGGAGAGGAGGAGAAGATGAGGAGGAGAAGATAAGGAGAAGACGAGGGGGAGAAGATGAGGAGGAGATGAGGAGGAGAGGATGAGGAGGTGGAGGAGAGGAGGTGGAGAAGAGGAGGAGGAGAAGAGGAGGAGAAGAGGAGGAGGAGATGAGGAGGAGAAGATGAGGAGGAGAAGATGAGGAGGTGGAGGAGATGAGGTGGAGAAGATGAGGAGAAGATGAGGAGGAGGATATGAGGAGGAGGAGATAAGGTGGAGAAGATGAGGAGGAGGAGATGAGGTGGAGGAGATGAGGAGGAGGAGATGAGGAGATGAGGAGGAGGAGAAGATGAGGAGAAGATAAGGAGGTGGAGAAGATGAGGAGGAGAAGATAAGGAGGTGGAGAAGATGAGGAGAAGATGAGGAGGAGAAGATGAGGAGGAGATGATGAGGAGGAGAAGATGAGGAGAAGACGAGGAGGAGAAGATGAGGTGGAGAAGATGAGGAGGAGGAGATGAGGAGGAGGAGATGAGATGGAGGAGATGAGGAGACGATGAGGAGGAGAAGACGAGGTGGAGAAGATGAGGAGAAGGAGATGAGATGGAGGAGATGAGGAGACGATGAGGAGGAGAAGACGAGGTGGAGAAGATGAGGAGAAGACGAGGAGGAGAAGATGAGGAGGAGATGATTAGGTGGAGGAGATGAGGAGGAGGAGATGAGGAGGAGGAGATGAGATGGAGGAGATGAGGAGACGATGAGGAGGAGAAGACGAGGTGGAGAAGATGAGGAGAAGGAGATGAGATGGAGGAGATGAGGAGACGATGAGGAGGAGAAGACGAGGTGGAGAAGATGAGGAGAAGACGAGGAGGAGAAGATGAGGAGGAGATGATTAGGTGGAGGAGATGAGGTGGAGGAGGAGGAGGAGGAGGAGGAGGAGGAGATGAGGAGAAGATGAGGTGGAGATGAGGAGGAGGAGATGAGGAGAAGAAGATGAGGAGGAGATGAGGAGGAGGAGAAGATGAGGAGGAGATGAGGAGAAGATGAGGAGATGAGGAGGAGGAGATGAGGAGGAGAAGAAGATGAGGAGGAGAAGATGAGGAGGTGGAGAAGATGAGGAGGAGAAGATGAGGAGGTGGAGAAGATGAGGAGGAGAAGATGAGGAGGAGGAGGAGGAGAAGATGAGGAGGAGGAGAAGATGAGGAGAAGATGAGGAGGAGAAGATGAGGAGAAGATGAGGAGAAGATAAGGAGGAGGAGATGAGGAGGAGATGAGGAGGAGAAGATGAGGAGGAGGATATGATGAGGAGAAGATGAGGAGGAGGAGATGAGGAGGAGGTGAGCAGGAGGAGGAGAAGATGAGAAGATGAGGAGGAGGAGAAGATGAGGAGGAGGAGGAGATGAGGACAAGATGAGGAGAAGAAGATGAGGAGGAGAAGATGAGGGTGGAGGAGATGAGGAGAAGACGAGGAGGAGAAGAGGAGAAGGAGATGAGGAGAAGAAGATGAGGAGAAGATGAGGAGAAGACGAGGAGAAGAAGATGAGTAGGGAGGAGATGAGGAGGAGAAGATGAGGAGGAGAAGATGAGGAGGAGGGGAGATGAGGAGGAGGAGATGAGGTGGAGGTGAGGAGGAAGAGAAGATGAGGAGGAGAAGATGAGGAGGAGGAGATGAGGAGGAGGTGAGGAGGAGGAGAAGATGAGAAGATGAGAAGGAGGAGGAGAAGATGAGGAGGAGGAGAAGATGAGGAGGAGGAGGAGATGAGGAGGAGGAGGAGATGAGGAGGACAAGATGAGGAGAAGATGAGGAGGAGAAGATGAGGAGGAGATGAGGTGGAGGAGATGAGGAGGAGAAGATGATGGTGAAGGAGATGAGGTGGAGAAGATGAGAAGGAGACGAGGAGAAGAAGATGAGTAGGAGGAGATGAGGAGGAGAAGATGAGGAGGAGAAGATGAGGAGGAGGAGATGAGGAGGAGGAGATGAGGTGGAGGTGAGGAGGAAGAGAAGATGAGGAGGAGATGAGGAGGAGATGAGGAGGAGAAGATGAGGAGGAGAAAATGAGGAGGAGGAGGAGATGAGGAGAAGAAGATGAGGAGGAGAAGATGAGGAGAAGATGAGGAGAAGACGAGGAGAAGAAGATGAGGAGGAGGAGATAAGGAGGAGGAGATGAGGTGGAGGAGATGAGGAGAAGAGGAGGAGGAGAAGATGAGGTGGAGGAGGAGATGAGGAGGAGATGAGGTGGAGAAGATGAGGAGGAGGAGAAGATGAGGAGATGAGGAGGAGGAGATGAGGAGGAGGAGATGAGGAGGAGGAGGTGATAAGATGGAGACCACACAGGGTTGAGTCTAAATATTTCCCTTGAAGGACGTGAGAGAAGTGATTAGTTTACTCCAACAGGAGAGATGATCAGAGGAAAGGAGTTCATACCATCAAGATAAAGACCAGGACAGAAGAATGGGAGGAGTTTCTCCTTGAAGGAGCAGCCAGTAAAGGAGTAGATGAGAGCTGCAGCTTCTACGTCATAGAAGGAGACCAGACCCTCCTCATAGTCCACAAACACCCCCACCTTCTGAGGGACGGACTTCAGGGGGAGAAGAACTGGAGGACCATCAAGAGTGTAGTACTTCTTTCCATTTCTCAACCGTATAGTCCAGTAACCGTTCTGAGGTCTCAGTGAGATGAGTCTCTTCCTGTTGACCGACTCACTGGTCACTCCTAAAATCCATTCAGTCTTTTGTTTAACTTGAACCTCAAAATAAAGTTTTCCTGAAGAGAAACTCTGTGTTCCTAAAACACAGGGCCAACAAGAGAACCTCTGTGGATTGTCAGGGAGACGTGGCTGATGTACCTGAGCACGTTTCACCTGTTTCCCGTCATCAGACAGGATGAGGTCATGATGAGCTGTTTCAGGATCAAGAGTCACGTCCACTGCAAACTTCTGGACCCTCTTCATCTCAGCTCCAGCAACCAGCGTCTTCATCTTGTTACTGAGAGTCTTCATCTTTTGCTGAGCGTCTCCTCCAGCTGAGACACAGCTCTCCTCACAGTCCCTCATGTGATGCTGGAGGAACACTGACCTGAGACCAGTCCTTGGTGGGTGATGGATGGTGGATGTTGAGGGACTGGACACCCTGGAGGAGGTGGAGGTGGTCTTCAGAGAGGGAGAGCTTCTCCACCTCAGTGCTCCTCTTCATCAGATCAGAGATCTCCTGTTCCATCTCTCTGATGGCGTCTTCAGCCTGTTTCTTGGTGCTTCTCTGCTTCTCTTCTATCGTAGTGATGAGCTCCTTCAGTTTTCTCTCCACAGACTCCTTCAGACCAGTGAAGACCTGAACACCTTCTGCTTTCTCTCTGTCTGCATCTTCCTCACTGAGCTTCACGTTGTGTTGGACCTCCTGAATCTTCAGGCGTCTCTTCTGGATCATCTCCTGAGTTTCAGCCTCTGTCTTCTGCAGCTCAACCTTCTTTCCTTCACATTCTTGTTTCATAGGAACAAACTCGTGCATCTTGTGGTCCAACACAGTGCAGAGCATGCAGACACACGTCTGGTCGGTCCTACAGAACAGCTCCAGAGGTTTATCGTGCTTCAGACACATCCTGTCTTCCAGGTTCTCCACAGGGTTGATCATCTGATGTCTCTTCAGGCCTGGTCTTGTCAGGTGACCCTCCAGGTGAGTCTCACAGTAGGACTCCAGACACACCAGGCAGGACTTCAGGGCCTTCAGTTTGGTTCCAGTGCAGACGTCACAGGGAACTTCTCCTGGTTTGGACTCTTGTTGCTCTGAGCTGCTGCTGCTGGCTTTCTGCTGAGTCGACTGTCTGAACTGAGAAACCATCTCAGAGAACAAAGTGTTGACGAGCAGCTCAGGTCTTGAGAAGAAAACCTTTTTACACAGTGGACACATGTTCTGGTTGTTGGTGTTCCAGTAATCATTGATGCACTTTTTGCAGAAGTTGTGTCCACATGGTGTTGAGACTGGATCAGTGAACACATCCAGACAGACGGAGCACAGGAACTGGTCTTCAGACAGCTGAAGGTTTGCAGAAGCCATCTCTACACACATTGAGGAAGAAAATATATTTTTAACATTCTAAATAGTTTCGTGTCTATCTGTAAATATTGTTCTTTTAAGTATGAGAACCACAAACAAAAAACAAAAAACAAAAATATTATGTCCACTTCCTGTTGTGTAGAGTAGACCACAACAAAGCTCTGCTTACTGATGACTAACACATCACATTTCCTCCAGCTGCTTCACAATAAAAGCCTTAAACTCTTATTGTGAAACTACCAGAGGAAATAGAGGAAGTGATCCATGAACAGAAACAAAAGCAGGACAGTCAAAGTGAAACTAAACTAAAACCCACAGATTCAGTTACGAGTTACTAAAGTCCTCCTGAGACAGTTTGAAGCAGTTAAAGTGAGTTTCTGTGTCGTGGGACTGTGGACAGACAGCCAGTTATATTGTTAATAATTCATCAGGTATGAAGCGATCAGAGAGGAACTTCCTGCCCGAGTAAAGCTAAAGTGTTGTGTTAATCCTGGAGACCACAGGTGTGAATGTGATCAGATGTACTCACCAGTGTTTGAAGAGACTCTGTTGAGTTGTGGAGGAAAACCTGAAGACGTCACTTTGAATCGTCTCCCAGAGAAAAGCAGAGACTCGTCTCCACTGCAGTGTTTCTGACTCTGAACTTCACTCTCGTTTCCTGAGTGTGACGTAGCAGCTCTCCTCCTCAGGTGGCTCCGCCCCTTACCCGCAGCTCTTATGAAACACAGTAAAGCTGCAGGGAGCGGAGGTGAAACAGTAGAACCCTGAAGATGTTCATGAAGACAAACCATGTTTCATGTACAGCCGGCAGGAATAGTTATCTAATGTATTAAAGCTGATTAATGTCCTCTCTGCAGGACACAGAGACAATAGAGACAATAGAGACAATAGAGACAATAGAGACGTGTCAGCTGTCCGTGATCGAACCGCTTAAACCAAAGTTACTGTAAAGGAACAGTTAAAAACGTTATAAAGGGACCCACGACTTCCGGTGACGTCATTATACGAGTCGTAGCACAGAAACTGAGCTCCGTCGGACAAAACAAGAAATGTGACATCTAAATCTAAATGATACGTTAAATGGTAAAGAACAGAGTGCCTCTATATAATGAGTTTGAGTCCGAGAAGAAAGAACTACAACAGGCAAGACACCGTGAAGGAAAAGCCTCCAAAACAGACTAACGCCAGCTAGAGGAGCCGAGTCGGAAATGGACGTACTGGAAGAACTGAAGAAAAGGAAACGGCTCCCCAAGAACAATACTCGTAAGATGTGTCGACGCAGCGGTGAAAGAAACCATCATACGACAAGCATGGAGCCAGCGACAGGTGTTTTTCCAAGACGCACGGATCTTCTTTGACCAAGACTATCACCAGATCTACACACGAGACGGGTGAACGTCTACGAAGTCGTCAAGCAGCTTGAAAAGAAGGACATACAAGCAAAGTGCCTGTACCCGGCCCAACTGAAACTCAAGCTGAGTACCGGAGAGAAGACGCTCACAACACTATCTATCTACTATAACACCACCTGTACAACACCTGTAAACACCATCTGTACACACCTCTAGACCACCTGTACACCACATGTAAACATCTGTAAAACTCCACCCCTATACCACATGTAAACACCACCTCTACACCATCTATACACCACATCTACACCACATCTAAACACCTCTACATCACCTGTAAGCACCACCTCTACATCACATGTAAACACCACATGTAAACACCTGTACAACACCTGTAAACACCTGTAAATACCACCTCTACACCACATGTAAACACCACTTGTAAACACCTGTACACCACATGTAAACACCTGTAAATACCACCTCTACACCACATGTAAACACCACTTGTAAACACCTGTACACCACATGTAAACACCACCTGTACACCACATGTAAACACCACCTGTACACACCACCTGTGAACACCTGTACACCACATGTAAACACCACCTGTACACACCACCTGTGAACACCTCTCCCCTGTGCTCTCCCTCTGAGCTGCGCTGCCCCCTGCTGGTGTAAAGCGGAAGTGTTTCCGCCCTCAGGTGCAGAACGCCAAGCAGATGAACAGCGGCATGAAGCACGTGTTGGACTCTGGGATCGAGGAGTTCCGTCTGGCCGAGGTGTTCATCCTACTTTATGAACTCTAAACTTTACACACAACGTTTATAATATGAGGTTTTGTTCTAGATTAAACGAGCGAAAGCTTTTAAAATGGGCTACAGCTAACTCAGCAATATTCTCTATTAATAATACAAATATTATTAAAAGGAAATCCGACTGTTAGTTGGTTCTTTGACTCTTGAGATAATTGCTGTGTGGAAACATGAAATACTTTATATCACCAGAAACTTCCTGTTTCCTGTTTTTAAAGTCCGTCAGTCGTTGTCGTTGCAGAGCAACCAGAAGGTGAACGCCCGCTGGACCACGGACGAGCAGCTGCTGGCGGTGCAAGGTGAGCTTCATCGCTGATGAAGACGAGCAACCGGGTCGGAGGAGCCGAACGCCAACGAACAGACGAAGAACCTTCGGATCCGCGGAGACGAGCGACGCTTCAAAAACAGCCGATTCGGCGTCTTTATCTTCAGTAAATGTGCCGTTGACAAACCGGGGAGAGGATTAAAACTATACCTTATCTTTTAAAGACGCATGAGTTGAAAACGATGAATTAGCAGAACTCTACCGAGCTTATTTTAGCCTCTTTTAGCTCCTAGTTTGTTTTTTTGGAGCTCTTCCCGTCTGTTTTGTGCTGACCTCACTGTCTTGAAGACGAGCTGCTGGGCAGCAAACGGCAGGTAGATGAAGTTGGAGGCCATCTGGTGAAGGTGGTGGAGCTTTAAGCCGCTAGAGAGACGGAGAGTTCCCTCAGGAGACTACCACCTTCAACAGCTCCGTGTTGGCCCCTACCCTGACTGCCAGGAGCCTCGGGGTGACGCTAGACAGTCAACTCTCCCTGACGGCCAACATCGCTGCGATAGCGCGTTCCTGTAGGTACATGCTGCACAACATCTGGAGAATGCGACCTCTTCTGACCCAGAAGGCGGCGCAGGTTCTGGTCCAGGCTCTGGTCATTTCGCGCCTCGACTACTGCAACTCCCTTCTGGCTGCTCTACCTGCTAAGGCCATCCGGCCTCTGCAGCTCATCCAGAATGCAGCAGCTCGACTGGTCTTCAGCCTCCCGATATTCACCCACACCACCCCGCTCCTCCGCTCTCTTCACTGGCTACCGGTGGCGGCCCGCATCCGCTTCAAAACATTGGTTCTGGCGTACCGTGCTCTGAACGGATCGGGCCCCGTCTACATCCTGGATGTGGTCACACCGTACACCCCGGCACGTTCGCTCCGCTCGGCAACAGCCAACCGACTTGTGACTCCTGCACCTCGAGCTCATCGCTCTACATCCAGACTGTTTGTGTCCTGGCTCCTGATTGGTGGAACGAGCTCCCCACTGACATCAGGACAGCAGAAAGTCTCTACATCTTCCGCCGAAAACTGAAAACGCACCTTTTCCGACTATATCTGGATTAATCACAGACTTGCACTTTGGTAGCACTTGAATGGCTCTTATTATGGTACTTTAGTAGTTTGACTATGTTGAGGAAATGTTACTTTCTGTATTCTTGTAGTTCTTAGTTTGTACTCTAGGTTGAAATGCACTTATTGTAAGTCGTTTTGGATAAAAGCGTCTGCTAATTGACATGTAATGTTATAATAATAATGATGTTCATTTCACAATAATGACCAGCATCCTGTACATTATCCCACTTGTTACAGTGCTAGTTACTAAAAGGTGAATGCCACTTATCTTAAGGTCACGACTTACAATTACATGAAGTTAGCGAATTAATTAGGAAGATAGCGAAAATGTGCGATGGCACCAAGATTACATGCGTGGAGGCGTTCTCACTGGCTTTGATGTGGATGAGTACATCGCCAGGTGGGGGTACGCATTTGACACCGCAGAAGTGGTTGACCGGCAGGAGAATGCCGGGCCACCCCGAGATGGAGGTCACATGCCATGATCAACATTGAAAAGAGTGAATACATGGCTGCACTAATATCTCTTATCAAAGATCTCTCCAACCAGGTTGTTCGTGCCCAGGCGATTGATCCGGAAGGAAAGGAGACACGGTCAAGGTAGGAGACTGGGTCAGAGTTCGAGTTCACAGAAGAAAGTGGACTGCACTGCAAAAATGTAAATCTAAGTAAAATGAAATATCTCAAATTAAGGCAATCTATGCTTATTTTTTGACTGACAAGATATTTCTTCTTACTAGGCAGTTTTAATGTTGGAGCATTTCACTTGTTTTAAGAAATCTTGGCAAGTCAAATTTTCCTGTTCTGTTGGCAGATAATTTGGCTTATTTCAAGTAATATTCCCTCATTTTATTACTTTTCTTCCTTGTTTTTTTAGGCTGAATTTTTGCAGTGTGACCCCAGGTGGACGGGACCGTACCAAGTGAAGGAGGTTCCAGGTCAGAGGCCAGGCGGGTGCCAAGTGGCATCACCGGACACGTTGTGCCCCAGCTCCAGGCCTGGGATGCTGGGTGAGTCGCCCTCGAGTTTCTGTCACACTACCATCAAAGTTGATAACCCGTCCCTGATGTTCTAATCTGACCCGTGAACTATTTAACAATCAAACCACAGCATCAGCAGATGTATGGTGGCTCTGTGGGCCAAAAGTAAAGTTACGTCCCATTCTGCCAAAAGAATGATCGGGGATATGTGCCATGATCCGATTGTTGCAGGTTTGTTTGAGTGAGAGCGCAGTCACACCAAGTCAGGACACAAAAGTTATAAGGAAAGTATTTATTAACGTTTTGTTCAGGCGCTACCGAGCGTTTGTCCAAACAGGGGTCACATTTTCAAAACTCTAAACACAATTAGCAAAGCATCGGTGTTTTGTGGCCGTACCACTCACACGTTTCATGTTGTTTTCACAATGCTTACATTTTCTTAACAGACAAGCTCTACCTCCTAACAAAACGATGGATTGTTTTTGTATTACTTACGAATGTTAACACACAACATCCCACAATGGCAAACACAATATTCCAAACCTTAGATACAGTCTAAAAACCTCTTCTGCAATAATATAAGTTATAAAACATTATATCTCAGCTGATAATAAACAAACAATTGATTCCCCATCTCCTGATGGTCGGTCAGAGTTTGGAATGTTTTGGGAAAGATGTTTTAGCAAGTTTTGGATTAGAATTTATATTTTGATGACAGGTTGAGATGCTGACCACACAGACACCGCCTACATGACTCACCGAATGTTGTTCAACCAGCTATTGCAGCCGTTGCCCCAAAACAGTTTATTTGTAAACAATAAAAACAAATTAAAAAAAGTTTGGATTTACTGTAACTTTTTTAAAGGACCAATAGTCGTTTTTTACTGGAATGGTTTTGAATGTGAACATTACATGTGGACATACAGTTCCCAGCCAAGACATGGAGTGTAAAAACAGTGGATTACATGTGTTGCATGCAAATACCTGTAAAACTTAAACATAAAAGTCTATGCAGTTTTTATAATGTCAGCAACAGCCAGTGTTTTGAAACCTGGTGGACTTTGACTGACTGGACGGAGCTTGTGAGGTGAAAACAAGAGTTATTGTTTGACAGAATAACTTCATTTTGAGTCAGATGTCCAGTGTTTTGGTAAAGTTAGTGTCTGCAGAAAAAGATGTGTTCTATTTTGAAATGAAGAGTTAGTATATAGTTATAGAAAATAATCCATTTGGCCAATTGTGCTTTGTAGGTGTGAGTCTGTGTTAAGAGTTTAGAAAAAGTACCTCAAGTATGGGTAAGCGCTTGTGAGCGATTGAAAAAAACTGTAACCAGCAGCAACACAGGGACCAACAAGGACGTCAGTGGCACCAAAGAAAAGAACATAACAAAACCCACGTTCCCCCCTTGACAGGTGCTGTGCACCCAAAAGTACAGTGGGTGGTGCTCACTCTAGTCTAGGGTATTAACAACAAGTAAACCTACATGTATGTAGAATGTAAACCCCAGGGTATCTCACCTGTCCTTATTGACCCTGTGCGACCTCTGTGACTCAGACCCGATATTCGTTTTTGACTGTCTCGTGTAACATTTTAAAAATGCAATGACCCAGGAGTAAGCCACCAGCCATAGGTAGGATACAACCGAAGGGTAAGCCACGATACACGCGTAGGGTACGACCCACGGGTAGGGCACGACCCAAGGCTGAGGCAGGACCCACGGCTGAGGCAGGACCCAAGGCTGAGGCAGGACCCACGGCTGAGGCAGGACCCACGGCTGAGGCAGGACCCACGGCTGAGGCAGGACCCACGGCTGAGGCAGGACCCACGGCTGGGGCTCCGGTATCGTTGACGACTCCTTTCCGGTCTGTCATGCTTCCTGCTTCCTTCCGAGGCGCAGCGGGATGGTCCACACGTTTAGATTCTGGGAGGAGAGACGAAAGAAAAACAAAGCTCATTGTCTAAACAGGACATTATTAAATACATCTTGTAGCAGGTCTCATGCCTCTACCCGTGGGTTCCCCCCCCCCCAGCACCAAGGATCAGCCAGTCTCCATGAGGTTTTGTCTGAACACACGTTTTATTTCTCCAGCACACCGAGCAGACCGCAACACGTGTCTGCTCACTCTCCCGTTCTGCTCCAGCTCTGCCCTCTTTAT
>CM070110.1:2414639-2489639 GCA_036178185.1 Liparis tanakae | reverse complement strand
CATAATATTTTCTGTCCTTGAATATATATAAATAAATAAAAAATTAAAAACTATCCTCGTAAACAAACCTAAAAAGAGATAACATATTTGTTTTAATTGTTTTATTCCGTGAGGGTTAAACCCATTTTTAACCCAAGTTTAAAAGATGTAAGAATATTTTTTATGTATAATATTCTAATGTTTCCAAAGTGTCTTTTTTGGGGGAACATTTTGATATATTCTATGTATGAGAAGAAGAAAAAAATACTTCCAGAATTCTGGTTAATGAAGCCAAGAGTTCTGTTTCTATTTTAAATATTATTAAATAAATATAAATAGAATATTTATATATATAGACTTCAACATCCCGGCTCTCGCTGACCTGCGCACAAACTTGGAGGTGATCTTCCCGATGAGCGAGGTGGAGGTGCCGCGGCGGGGCGTGGCCATGGAGGCGGCGGCGTGCGTGGACAGGCTGGGCGACGCCGGCGGCCCGTTGTAGGTGGCGGAGCGCCGGTCCCGCAGCTGGGCGCCGTGGAAGGTGGAGCGGCTGGAGGAGCCGCGGGGGAAGCGTTGCCGGTCCGGCGTGGCGGCGCCGCCGCTGCTGGTCACGCTGAAGGCCGAGGGCGACGACGGCGGCTGCTGGGGGCTGGGGAGGGGGATTCGGCGACTGCTTTCGCCTGGCGGCGGCGTGGGGAGAGGCGCCGGCGCCCGGCTCACCTCTGGTACTCGGCGTTGTCGTCGATGGGCGGCAGGCAGGACTTCATGGGATGACCCGACGCCGACATGGACTTCACGTGACGGGGCCGCGCCGACGAGACGGTCGCCCCCGGCGACGGGGATGGAGACGCCGCTGGCACCTCGGGGAGACTGAGAGACGGAGGCGGTGGGATTCCATGAGGCGGAGAGAAAGAAAAACGGCATCCAGAAAAAAAAACACCATTTCCCAGAATCCCCCTCACCTGCTGTCCTTGCCGTTGGGAACGGCCGACGAGTGGCGCTCGGCGCTCGCTCTCTCGTGAACGTACGTGTTCCTCCGGGTTATGTTCTGCAACACACACACACGCACACACACACACACACACACACACACACACACACAGGTAAGATGGAGACACACACACACACACACACACACACACACACAGGTAAGATGGACACACACACACACACACACACACACAGGTAAGATGGACACACACACACACAGGTAAGATGGACACACACACACACAGGTAAGATGGACACACACACACACACACACACACAGACAGATAAGATGGACACACACACACACACACACACACACACACACACACACAGGTAAAATGGACACACACACACACACACACACACACACACGTAAGATGGACATACACACACACACACACACACAGGTAAAATGGACACACACACACACACACACACACACACACACACACACACAGAGCTGATCACGTGTCTCGTGAGATGACTCCGCCCCCTACAGGCCGTATGGTCACCGCGGTTGGGACCGCCCCCTACAGCTCCTCACCCCGGACGCCGTGGCGGCCCTCCGGCGGTCCGGCGCCCTGATGGGCGACGCCGGCTCCTCCTTCCTGTCGCTCTCCACGCTGTTGGCGTGGCCGCGCTTGGTGTAGGAGACGGGCGGCGGGATGGCGGGCGCCACTGAGACACGGGGTAGAGCGTCACAACTCTCGCTCGCCGGCGCTTTACGCCGCCTCCGGAGCGCGACTCACCGTGGTCGCTGAAGCGCCGCTGCTTCTGATTGGTGGAGGCGTTGCGCGAGTGGGCGGGGGACTGGCTGGAGCCGTTGAGGTCGCTGCTGGGCCGCGACCTTTGAACCAGGCTGCCGCCGGTCAGAGACTCGCTGCCTTCGCACTGGAGACAACAACAACAACAACAACAACAACAGAGTGTTCTGGTTAGGCTAACGGTCCCCCCCGCTGCCAGTCTTTGTGCTAAGCTAGGCTAACCCCGCCCTCTGGACCCACCTCAGCCGGTTTCCTGCCTAGCAACAGGTAGATGGCCGTCACCTCGTTGTACTTCTGGCCGTCCAGCGCCTTCGCCACTTCCTCCTGGGGGAAGCCCATCGTGCCCATCAGCTCTGAGCGGGCAGGAAACACAACTTCAGCTTTTGGTTATCGCTCCGGCGCGTTGGCATAGCAACACGAGCTAATGCAACAACAACAACAACAACAACAACAACAACAACAACATGTAGTCGGCGATGGGCGTCAACATCTGGACGTAGTTGATTAAAAGATGAAACTTGAATGTATGAAAGCTAAACGATCATCTGCCTGCAGATGAGTGACATCATCAAACAGAGAGGATCATGGGTAATCCTGAGCAAGTTCGTCAAGTTGAGAGTCGAGTTTGTGTTTTCAGATTAAATGAATCATGGGAATGTGTGTGTGCGTGTATGTATGGGTTTTTTACATGTTTGTATACATGTGTATAGGTGTGAGTATGCGTGTATGAATATGTGTGTGTGCGCGTCTGTACAAGTGTGTGTGTGTGTGTCTATGTGTGTGTGTGTCTGTACAGGTGTGTGTGTCCATGTGTGTGTGTGTCTGTACAGGTGTGTGTGTCTGTGTGTGTGTGTGTATGTATATGTGTGTCTGTGTGTGTGTCTGTACAAGTGTGCGTGTGTGTGTGTGTATGCGTGTATGTATATGTGTGTGTCTGTCTATGTGTGTGTTTATATGTGTGTGCGTGCGTGTGTCTGTGTGTGTATGTGTGTATGCGTGTATGTCTATGTGTGTGTCTATGTGTGTGTGTGTGTATGTATATGTGTGTCTCTGTGTGTGTGTGTCTATGTGTGTGTTTATATGTGTGTGTGTGTGTGTGTCTGACCGATGCGCTTCACGTCGTTGAAGTCCTGCTCCGGTTCGTTGTACGTCTTCAGCTCCTTCTCGTCGTAACCGACGTTCATCCACCGGTCCTTCATGATTTGCTGGGAAACAAACAAACAAACAAACAAACAAACAAACAAACGGCTGTTTTATTTAAACATTCAGGCGATGTTGTGATACCCGAGACCCGAGTGTCCATTTCACACACACACACACACACACACACACACACACACACACACACACACACACACACACACACACACACACACACACACACACACACACACACACACACACACACACACACACACACACACACACACACACACACACACACACACACACACACACACACACACACACACACACAGTGTATCTGCAGTGAAAGAGGAATCCTTGGTTTCTGGTGTTTCTGGATCTCTCAGATCGATTTGGTCTGACGGGCCGATGAGGGGGCGTGTCCTAAAGCGGCAGAGCACAGGTTTCTAATGTGGACTGCAGGGCTCCAGGTTCTAGGTTCTGGTTCTTGGGTTCTAGGTTGGTTCCTGGTTCTCACCTGCAGGCTGCCTCGTTTCCCCGGGTTCAGAACCAGCAGCTTCTTCAGCAGGTTCTCACAGTCCGTCGACATGTAGAAGGGAATCCGGTACTTTCCTCTGAGGACACGCTCCCTCAGCTCCTACATATACACACACACACACACACACACACACACACACACACACACACACACACACACACACACACACACACACACACACACACACACACACACACACACACACACACACACACACACACACACACACACACACACACACACACACACACACACACACACACACACACAGAAACACAGGACAATAATGATGCGTTTGCGTGTTCAGCATCTCTAGTTACTGTAACTGACCACATCGAACATGACTTCACATTATGTTAAAAGTGTTTCCGTTATTTTGTCCACACCTTGAGGTTCTGCCCGTCGAAGGGCAGCGAGCCGCTGACCAGCGTGTAGAGAATCACTCCCAGACTCCACACGTCCACCTCGGGCCCGTCGTACTTCTTCCCCTGCAGAGAGAGAGAGAACTACATTACCCAGCAACCAACACACACACACCAACACACACACACACTAACGGTCCTCAGGTGTCACATGACTGAGATCTGTTTTGTTTTTTTATTCTGTTTACAAACATACATTTTCCTCTGAATAAATATTTGTTATTATAATTTAATTTTAACATGTTGACCATAGTTTCGTTTCATATTCTCTCCAATTTTGTCTTTTTTTGTTTTTTTAACAAACAAACAATAAAACAGAATCACATCAATGAATGTGCTGTATCCTCCTTTTAGTCATTATTAATTATTATATAGTTTGACCTTCTTTCTTTCCTTTAATCCTTCTTTCCCTTTTCATGTTCTCCCTTCTTCACATTTCACTTTATCTATTCTTCCCTTCTCTTCACTGATGATAACAAATGTCACATTAACGTTTGGTGAATATAAATAAAAAGTCGTCTAGAACGAGTTCATGAGCTTTAACGACGTTGGTTGCACAGGTGCGGAGGGGGCGGAGCCTCCTGCTCACCTGGAAGAGCTCGGGCGCGGCGTACGGAGGAGAGCCGCAGAACGTGTCCAGCTTGCTGCCGAGCGTGAACTCGTTGCTGAAGCCGAAGTCGGCGATCTTGATGTTCATGTCGGCGTCCAGCAGCAGGTTCTCAGCCTGAGGGGCAAACAGTCGATCACCAGGCGCACGAATACTTTACTGATACGTCACTTACTTCATTTACAGTGTGAATAGAGAACATATATTAGTGTGTGTGTGTGTGTGTGTGTGTGTACCTTGAGGTCCCGGTGTACGATCCTCTTCTGGTGGCAGTACTCCACTGCAGACACAATCTGATGGAAGAAAAAGAAGAACTAGAATTTAACAAAACACACAGATAACATTTATATAACAAGGTGTTTAACACAACTGTGTATATGTATACAAATACACCCACACACCCACACACACACATATAGATATATATGTGTGTGTGTGTGTGTGAGTATATGTATACACATGCACACACACAAATATATAGATATATATATATATATATATATATCATATATATATGAATGCATAGATATATATATACTTATGTGTGTGTATATATATGTATGTACATATATATACTTATATTATATATATACACACACACACACATATATATATATATATATATATATATATATATATATATAGAGAGAGAGAGAGAGAGAGAAAGTTATTTTTTAAATCTTTTAATCTCTCTATATATTTTTGGTATTTATATATATAAAAAAACTCTATATATGTATTGTCTTTTATGTCTATATATTTTTTTTAAATCAATAATTATATATATATAAATAGAGAGAGCGAGAGAGAGAGAGAGAGATTAAAAATAAATAATAATAATTAACAAACTATATATATATATATATATATATATATATATATATATATATATATATATATATATATCATGAACAGCTGTACAGTTTTATGCTCATCTAAAATAATTGCTTAACGACTGAGCGTCAGTTCAGACATGGTGAGTCTCGGCAAACAGGAATTAAGAGCCAGGCGAGCGTGTCGAGCGCAGCTCTCCAGCATAACGACGCGGTCGCACTAACGCACCACTTAACTCCACCGGCGTGTTTACTTCACCGAGCGCCTCTCAGATATTAAGTCAGGGGTTATAATTGTGGCTAACGGGGACATAATGTCACAGCCGATACGAGAGTCTTTAGTGGTCGTTATCGCAGCGCGAGTCGTGACGCCCTTCGTTGCAACTATCAACTCTCAAATATCAAAAATCAATCAAAATGTCTAAAAAATTATAAGTTTTTTAAAGAACGTATAGATCTCTGACAGTTTTGTTTTTGTTTTGTTCTTTGGAGCGTTCAACACTTCAAGAGACAAGATGAGTTTCATTCGTACGCGTTTACAAGGTAACGGATGCCCCTGAACGCACCGTTAAAACAACCGACCGGGACGCAGTGCATTGTGGGATGTGGAGGACCACATGGTGTCCTGGATACAAAATAATCTCACCTGGCGGAACTTGGCTCGGGCCTCCTTCTCCTTCATTCGTCCGTGAGCAACCAGGTAGTCAAACACTTCCCCTGTTACATGCAGACAGACAGACAGGTGAGCAGATAGACAGTCAGACAGACAGGTGAACAGACATGTCACACCTCCAGCTGAAAAACTATGAACTATGAATATTATTTGGACACCATCTTTTATTTATTCATTACTGCTCATGTTTACAGTCAGAGGTGGACAGACAGGTGGAGAGTAAGACAGGCAGACAGACAGGTGAGCAGACATTTCACACCTCCAGCTGAAAAACTGAAGATGATATATTACTCCTCATATTTACAGTCCGAGGTGGAAGTGTTCATGTTACCAGGTAGACAGACAGGTAGAGGGACAGACCGGGAGACAGACAGGTGGACAGACAGGTAGACAAACAGGTGGACAGACAGGTGGGCTGGTCTTACCTCCGCTGGCGTACTCCATCACCAGGTACAGAGTTTTCTCCGTCTCAATCACCTCAAACAGCTTCACTGAAAAACAACAGCAGAGAAATATAAATACTGCTCAATACTGAGCACTGCTAGAGGAGGAGGAGGAGGAGGAGGAGGAGGAGGAGGAGGAGGAGGAGGAGGAGAGACAAGATGGGGGGGGGAGAGCAGGATGAGAGGAAGGGAAAGAGGAGGTGTGAAAGCTAATTATGGAGCAATAGGAGGGGGAGGAGGAAGAGAGATGGGGGAGGGAGGGGGAGGATGAGCAGGAGGAGGAAAAAGGGGTACATAAGAAGAAAGGGAGCGACAGAAGGAGGCTCAGGAGGAGGAGGAGGAGGAGGAGGAGGAGGAGGAGCTGCACTCACCGATGTTGGGGTGGTTGAGGATCTTCATCACACTGACCTCCCTGAAGAGCTGAAGGGAAGAGAAGATTTATTTTGTATTTTTTGCAGCTCCGTTATCGATGTGACCTCATGCTGCGTTCACTTGACGTGGGAATTTCTGCCGTCCCCACACGGTCGTTTTGAAACAGAAACGTACTCATGTATTTATTCAAACACTGCATGTCAGAACACTTGAGGTATTTTTTACTTTACAGGAGTATTTTATACTTCTACTCCATCTAAAGTAGGTAGTACAGTGAAAGGTCAGAGGTCACAGCGTACCTTCTGCAGGCTGGTGGGGTTCAGCTGAGTTTTGTCGATGATCTTAATGGCGACCTGCAGAGAAACATCAAAGTTATTACTATATTACTACATTTAACTCCTCATCAGGTTTAATTTTATATGTTTGAATATGACTTAACCATTTAAACATCTGGTGATTTGACCCGTAATCATGTGACTGTTTCAGGCTTAATTTGAGTTTTATTTCCAGATAAACCTTAAAAACCCTGAAAGTACATTCAAGTTATTCGACGCTGAAACAAGACGGGAACCCCGGGTTCCTCCGTCTTCTTTTGCAGGTTATTGTTCTTCATATTTGTGTTGTTAGAGTTCCGTTACTGCGTTGAGACTTCCTGGAGCCAGAAGTAAATCAAATCCAACGAGCGACCGCGCCTTCCGAAGATCAAAGTGCTGTTCAGATCCCCTTTGCCACCCTAATTTAATTTATACATAATTTAATATCTTCACTACGTTTCTCCTGTGGATTTTTCACATGAAGCTCTTTTTTTAGCGCAATCTCATGCAGACACAGCCACCATGTGTTTGATGTGACTGTATTTTTTTTTAAATAAAATGTTAAATATTGAGATTAATGCGCACAAAAGAAGAAAAAAAATCTGCAGAGCAAACGGAAAAAGTGTTAGACGTAAAAAAACACCTGAGTCAGAGTTTCATTCCGGCTCCAGTCCAAAAAAAAAAGCTTTAAAAGATGATCAATGTGATTAAAATGGAGCGCCGACTCAACCCAGGCTCCTCCTCCGGGACCGCCCGCCGCCTGCCGTCTCCGGGCAGAACTCGGAGCGGCCGACCGGACGGCTCCGGATCCTGAAAACGCATCTTAAAATAAAGTGGGGAAGAAGTCTCGCGCCAATCGGCCGCGAGCCGCTGACGTCCGCAGCGTTAATTATTAATCCCGGAGCGTCACGTTTTCAGCAGATTTAACCCACCGGGCGCACGAAGGAGTCGAGGAGCGCAGCGGTCGATCGCTTCATTTACCCAAAATATGAGAGGATAATCCTGGATACATACGATGCACCGGGGTTGTTTCTCTCACCATGACTATAGATTAAAATACCAGATTTTATATCACACTTAAATCGCAAATGTGTGACGGTTCCTGGGTTTTTCCACATTGTATGTATGCGGTAATTTAAAAAAATGGAATCAGGAGAACAAAACTCATGATGGGACAGTTCTTACACATTTTGACCAGTGGATTTCCATGACCTTTCCATGACTTTTCCATGACTTTAAACCAAATGTGCATGACCAAACTAAAATCTCGGTAAAACATGAACAATTTAGAACATTTTGTGTATTAAGAGCGTACGCCGGCTTATATTTTGAGCGTCTTTCTTTAAAAAAAACATATTAATTATTTCAAATGCGGTGTAAGTGAACATGTGATCATAACACATTTCCATGACTTTACCAAAACTTTTATGATGTAAGTTTTTTCCATGACTTTTCCAGGCCTGGAAATGCCGAATTTAAAACTTTTAAGACTTTTCCAGGTTTTCCATGACCGTACGAACCCTGCATATAATAATTTTGTTATATATTCTCATGACTAACTTTGAGCCCTAAATTGTCGGACTGTCTCCATTAAAGGTATAACGAATCATCCAGGAGCATCTCCCAGCTGCAGTGAGCTCACTGGATTACTCTGATGACGGAGAACTTTTTAAAAACGAGAAGTTCTGCATGTTTTTCTACTTTATAAAAAGCGTGCAAGTCTGCATTGATTTTAAAGTTTTTGAACACGTCCCCGAAGCAACTTCACCGGCGTGTCTCGGCTCACCTCTCGGCCCGTCAGAGTGTGTTTGGCCAGCTTGACTTTGGCGAAGTTGCCCTTGCCGATGGTCTTCAGCAGGCGGTAGTTGCCGACGTGCGGCTGCTCGTCCGCGGCGGACGTCACGCCGCCGCGGCATGGCGGCAGACTGTGGCGGCTCGACGACTTGGTGGGCGGCGCCGGCGGCTCGGGGAGGCCGTCGGAAGTCTTTAGCTGGAAGAGACACAAACGGATTCATTCTTAAAAAAGTATCCTGAAACGAGTCCCATTGAACTGAGGGTCCCGGTGTTCCACAGGGCAGCGTACTCGGGCCCCTAAAGTTTCAGACACAAAAATCACAAAACGAAGTGACGCAGGTCGCGGATGGAGCTGCCGTCTTGTGTTCCTGTGGTTTAAAAGTTAATGAACTGTCCCTAAAAGCATGAATAGAACCAAATCCATGCTCTTAAGAAGCTGTGGAAACTCCCTGATATTTAATGACTGTGTTCGTATCCACGAGCGAGGCTGAACTCATCGGGAAATTAGATTAAGTCCCCAATGGCCGTGAACAATTCCTTTCTTCTCACGCACTTCCACTACCGTTCACAAGTCTGAGTCCTTATTGTTCAAAGGAAAGCACTGTGTTCAAAAAAAAATTAAGATAACATTCAATTAATCATGAATATACTCTCTACATAGTTAATGTGGTAAATGACATTACATTACATGTCATTCAGCTGACACTTTTATCCAAAGAGACTTACAATCCTGTTACATTCATACACTGTAGACACAGCTACAGGGAGCTACAGGGGTAAGTGTCTTGCTCAAGGACACATCAACTAGGGCAGGGATTGAACCTCCAACCCTCTGATTGAAAGACGGACCTGCTACCCACTGACCCATAGTCGAGTCCATGACTATTCTTTGGTGTTTAGTGAAGTCTCTACAGAGGTGTGTAGAGGCCTGTCTCCAGTGTTCTAGTGGTACATTGTGTTCTCGCCTTAGAAGACTAGCGGAGGGGTAGAAAACCCTTGAAGGCCCTTTTTATGTGAGCGCAGCTGAAAACAGTTACGCTGGTGAGAGAAGCTATAAAACTTGTAATAAAAATCATTATTTATAACATTGTCAATATCTCAACTATATTTTATATTCATTTGATGAATAAACGTGAGTTTTCATGGAAAACACAAACTTTTGATCGGTGGTGTACTTTGTGGAACGCGTCCGCAACCCAGTCAGCGCGATGCCCCGAGCTGGTACCACACACACCACGCCGTCTCTACAAACACGACCCGAGATGAATCCACGAGCGAACTGCTTTAGGAGGAACCGGAGCTGAAGGAAACCAGTCGGACGGCGCTCGGACCGGCTCTACGGTTACGGACACGCGACACCCGCCAAAGGACATGATGTCATACTCGCTCAACGATTTGGTTTCGTTGAGAATACGTCGAGCGACGGATCCGGTGTCGAGAAAGGGGGAAGATCCCACGAGGGAGTCGGGGACATGTTGGGTTCTCACAGGGTTGGATGGAGAACCACGTACTGCAGACTACTGGACATGGAGGGACATATTATACATTTGATAAATACTCCAACAACTTCAGCTTAATAAACTATTTTAAAAAGCCTCTTGATCAGCTGCAAAAAGCTTCGTCATGAAGCTGAAGACGTTATTTATTTTAATTTTTTGATATGTGAGGTTTTACCATGTAAAGTGCTGTGAGCTCCTTTTAAAAGCTCTAAAGCAAATCAAATGTATTAATGTTATTATTTTATGATGATCTTATAAAATAAGATGCATTGATTTTTGATTAAACAGAAAAAGGATTAAAACATGCAACCTACACCCCCCCCCCCCCACACACACACACACACACACATACACACACCTAAGGTTTGCTGATTGCGTAACATCATGTAAACTGTTTGCATTTGGTTGAAATAAATATTTGATGGCCTTCTTTTACCTTCTGTTTATTTATTTTATTTACTTTTTAATGTGTATTGTACTTTGTTCTTCTTTAACTGTTAATAATTTAGCAAAATATAAATAAACTTTACTTACTTACATTAATGCAGATGTGATATTAACCCAGAAACATCACATATAATAGCAAATAAACACTGAAATGTTTACTGCACATTAAATACTTTTAGTACAATTGGCTGATAATTATCTTTACTCGAGTATCCAAGGCTTTCTTCTTGTAGTAGACTATTTTTCCCAGTGTTGTATTCGTACTTTTACTTAAAAAATATTATATAATAAATATATAATTTTAAATATCTGAATATGAAGTACATGTGCGTCTCACAGCGACCCAACGTGACGTCACCGTCTTTTAAATAGAGGCGTCTCCTTGAGGTTCAGCCCCAGGTTGAACGGTCGCCCCTCGGCCGTTGCCCCCGGTGAGGAGCGGCGCGGCAACAGGAGCGGCTTTGTGTTCACGCTTCAGCGTCCAGAGGACGGGAGGCCGGCGCTCCATTGGTCGCCGGCCGGAGGCCGAACCCTGGCGATTGGCTCAAATCTCTCTTCTTAAAAAAAAAAAAGAGAGAAAGAAAAATACTAAAACCGGATACGTTGAGATTAAAAACCGAGTCGTTCCCTTTCTTCGCCGAAGTGATTCTCGAGGCGAGCGGAGAGGGAACGACACTCGACCTCAGAAAGATGAAGTGAAACCAGAACTTCCAGGTTCTGTTCCACAAACACCAAAAACACGAAGAACTCTCCACAGCTTCTGCAACTTTACAGAAAACAGGCGATCCGGCACGCCGACGGTCAGCTGACTGATCTGCACATTCATTAAGGAGTATTTACTAATAAATGGTAATAAACGTACACGGGAGATCTGATTATGATCCACCTCAAAGGAGTGAAACACTTGCAGAGCAGACGGAGCCGAGGAGACGATGATGCAACCACGAGCAAAATACTTCTTTTTTAACTTTAATACGGATTAAACGTGACAATTAACTTTAGTCTTTCCTGTTATTTAAATAATCTAAGAAATGAACTTTGCAAAATGCATGAAAACGTATATATTTACCTCCAATTCAATTCACAGCATAATGTATGGATGTCAAATTTATGTATGTATTATATACTCATGAATAAACTCCTGTCAGTCGATATCATGTAATGGAGTAATTAGAGTAATTATTTTTGATGCAATAAGCAGCCGTTACCTGTAAATGATTTTGCAGTGGAAGTGGAAGTAGCCTGCATCACAACCTATTTCCTATTTACATAATCCTTTCCTAAAGGAAGTGACAAGCAGGCGTTTCCTCTCCTCTTTAAGGGGATTAGAAGATCCACCATGACGGCGGAGGGGGAACCGTTTCCAGGTCAAGCCAGGAGAGAGAGCACAAGTTAAAGGGTGGTGTCTTGAACCCCCCCCCCCCCCCCCCACACACACACACACACACACACGGAGAGGTCAGAGGTCAGAGTCTGGTTGGGACGTTTCAGCTGGGTGGAGGTGGACTCCGGTCCCCGTGTGGCTCCACGTCTCGCGGGGGGTTCCACTCCAACTCGGGAAATCCCACAGTAAGCCTGTCTGTTGCCACGGCGACAGAGAAAGCCTCCAGCAGCTGATTTCACAGTGATTCATCAATGAGGAGATTCTGTGTGTGTGTGTGTGTGTGTGTGTGTGTGTGTGTGTGTGTGTGTGTGTGTGTGTGTGTGTGTGTGTGTGTGTGTCTAGAGGAGCTCCATGTTGTCGGTGCGATGGACGCGGCGACCGGAGGGTCAAAGGTCACGCAGCCAAAGGGGGGGCGGGGGTAATTGTCTCGGTGACTGTAAAGCCGCTCCAGAGGTTTTAAAAAGCGACTTCTAGAGGAGCACCCGACTCCCCGGCTTCTCATCCTGCAGTGTATTCTGGGAACGATCGATACGGGACAGACAGCCGGAGCCGACAGAAGCGACGTCAGATTATCGTTAGACCTCAAAAGGAACTGGATGTTCAGCTGTGGATTTCTCATCCATCACGACTGTAAAGAAAAGAGATTCTCTCAGGGTTTGAAGAGCTGGAATCTTAATTTATAGTTCAAATCGATGGAAAAACTACCTGAAGCTTTTCTGATAATGTATTCATACACACACCGAAAAAAAATATACAAACATATTGATCCCGCTTCTAAAATGCGAGGTTTTTTTAAAATTACGCCGAAATAAAAGAAAATTAAAAGCTGTCGGCTTTGGTTTTAAGTTTGGTTTAAACTGCAATTGTGAAATAGTGTAATTTATTAATAATATAAATTAATAAAGAGCAGATTAATCAATGCATATATATATATATATATATGTATTTATTTTTATATATATATATATATATTTATATATATGCTCAGTTCTGAGACACGGGGTGGGGATGAGGACGTGCGCGAGGAGCCTGAGAACAGCTTTCTGCTAGCATTCCGGCATTAGCATGACAATAAGGAGGCTGCTTTTTACCCAGAATTCCTTTGGGGTCCGCCAGCCTCCGCGGACCCAAACACACAAGGCATAAAAACATCACAGAGCTCTCCGGGTTTCTGACAGACGACACAAGAGAGAAAACACCCCAAAAAATGTATTATAAATAAAAAACGCAGTCCGCCGAACAGAAGCTGGTCGACTGCACGAGAGTTTTAACTTAAAAATACTGGCTTGAGTACAAAAATACTCTTAAAATAAACCCACCGCTGCAGTAGTAGATAATCAATAATCAAAGCACATTTCTCTTCTATTCCTCGGATGTGAAACTCAGCAGCTTTCAGCTTCCTGCTCCACGAGGGTTCAGCTTAAGATGCAACGATAAGCCTCTTCGGAGCCGTTTTGATATCGATCGGCTTTAAGTATCGATCAATAATCTGTGTGGAAGTGACCGTATCGCTGTTTAATGAGTCGGACGCAGACTTTTTCCACCCTACCTTTGTAAAAGTAAGTAAAACTATAAATACGTGGATATAACTTGGATTGAATTGTTATTTATTCTCAAAATGTAAAAAAAACTAAACAGATAACGACAAATTTATTTTAAAAAATCTTACGATTTTTCCAGGAATTTCCAATTTAATAACGTTTTTTTTTTATGCCGTTAATAAATCTTGAAGAGGAATTTAAATTCAAATGTATAAAGAGTAACCGATCCAGTTATTTAGGTCGGCCTGATACCCGATACCAAAACATGTAGATGATTAATCCAAAGTACAAAAGGACGCCGGCTGTAATAAATAATCCATAATCAAAGGAAATACTTCTGCTATTCGTCTGCCGTGTTTCCTGCTACATGACTCCACAGTTCATCTTCCCCTCCAGCGGAGGAAGTACTCTGATTTAGTTTTACTTCAGTAAAAGTAGTAATACAAAAATAGTGTATAAATACCCTGTAACAACTTTAAAGTACAAGCACACTTTGAGGTACCGGACCACCTGGCGGGGGCCTACAGTAGCCGCCACTGGCACAACAACAACAACAACACCTGGATCTGTGGGTAAACAGGTCAGCAGAAGAGAGTTGCATTGTGGGTAAGGTAGTCGAACAAAGAACCAGAAAACTTCTGGTTCTGCTGCATCGATTTGGATCATTTTGCTTTCCGTGTGATGATGAATCAGTATAAAAAGACTATTTCAAATCAATTAAAACTTATTTTAAACATGCAAATGTATCAGATTTTAGGGCCGTGTGCAAAATGAAAGGACTCCCCGAGTTTAAATGTAGTTCTGGGGGCCAGTGTGTTGTTGTTTGGGTGCACTTGCCCTTTACCACCTCCCTCCAGTTACAGGCAGCGACACCACAGACACACGGAGGTCACGTTGTGTAACCCGTAGCAGTGTGAGGTCGTCACCCCACAACAACACCAGTACCCCACCAGCAACACCACCCTGATCTGCTGAGCCACTGTGGATCAATCAAGAAGATCACCCACTAGCTCCTCCCTGTTCCAACTGTCACACTTCCTCAATAATAAGAAGCAATAACACGTTATTCGCTATAAAACAATACGCAAAACAACCACCCATAATCCACTAATGACACTATATAAATAAGGAAAGACTCAGAAACTCCCATCGATAATCAATAATCAGACTTTTACCTGTTCGGACTCTCGCTCGCTCACCGGGGCCAGGGGCATCCTGCCGGACATCTTCCCGCTTCACCTCCGCGTCTCTCGGCTCTCTTCAGACCGGAAGCTGCATCTCCTCGGCCGGGGCCGCCCTACCGCATCGCCGCTCCCTCCGCGGGGGAACCGGGCCACCTCGGCGGGGCTCAGCCGGGTCGGCTCCGCCGGCCGGAGGTGGAGGGAGGCCGGGGCGTCGGCTACAGGAAGGCCCGCTGCCTGCGTCGGTGCCGGGGGGAGACTTCTGGCATGGAGACAAAGACAGAGAAAGAGAGAGAGGGAGGAAGAGAGAGAGAGAGAGGAAGAGGAGTAAGAAGGAGAAGAAGAAGAGGAAGAAGAAGAATCGAGAAGTGTAAAAGTAGAAGTCCTTCCGGCCACTTCCAGCGGTTTGTCGGCTCGCGCAGCAGCAGCACTGCGGAGCTACGAAAAAAAAAAAACTACATAAAACTATGACGTCAGAGCTCCGCCTCCTCGTCATCCTAAATATATCCCAGCATCCTCGGCTACTTCCGGCGAGAACAACAAAGTAAAGCGCGGAGCCGCACTCCGGCGTCTCGGGCGGAAGTCTTTTATTTTGAAACTTGTTGATATTGTTTTATTGATTTGAAGCTGTTGATCTTAAATTAGTCGACACATTGTTACGGAAAGACCGTAATTGTATTTAAATGTATTACTTTATTACTCAATTCAAACTGAACAAAATATATTTATTTTCATATTTTCAGGTTCATACCTGCTTTTTTGGGTTTCAACTGGAGCATGTGTTGCTGCTTTAAAGTTTTAAATATATGTATGTATATTTACTGTCTGTTGATGTACCTGTATTCTGTCGTAAATACTCTGTTACACTTAAACCTGCTTCTTATGTTCCCTACTACTTTCCCATTCAAAAAAAATCACTCTATGGTCCTATATATGAATACATGTCTAGAGATAATCTCTCAGCTGTAATTTAAATAATCATTATTAAAAATGATTATAAAACAGTTATCCTGATTACTTCTTCTGTCAAACGTGAACTCTGCTGCCATCAAGTGGACGATCCGCTCTATTGCATTCAGGCTTTTAGTGCAACTTAAACTGTACATTATATTATATAGGGCTTTAATTACTCAAATTACTCAAAGCACTTTGTATTGTAAAAACAAAAACAATATAAACATATTAGCCTAATAATTTTTGATTAGGTAAATCACAGAATATGAGGATTAAACACAAATTGATAAAGCATGAGCGCTAATATTATAATAATAAGTATATATAACTATATAAGTAAACCCAGTGAAAAGCACCCTCTAGGGTCTAATAATATCCTTCAAGCAAACTACACAGTAAAACCCAAAATACTGATAAAATAATGGACCGACGCCACTCTGTGTTGTAGGAGTTTGGTTTAATATTGTATTGAAAAATAAATTAACGAAAATAACTTTTAAAAGCAATAAAAGACAGAAAAAGAAGAAAAAAAAAATCCAGATTATAAACATTCTTTGCCAGCAGGGGGTGGAATCGCAGTGCTCATGTAAGATTAATTTACAAATATATATATAAAAAAAAGGAATTTATTAGACATATCCACAAATCACGAAAGCATTCCTTCACATCCAGGGAGCTGGATCTGGTCTACCACCCAAACCGTTGTTCTTCCAGCTACAAAAAGGTCTAGAAAATTTATATTTATATATGTATATATTTCATACACATGCCCTATGTGTGTGTGGATGAGGCTGTAAAAAACTGAACTGTACAAAAACAAAACAAAAAAGCACATGGTGGCGATGTAGTGGATGGGATGGAGATTAAATTAAGAAAGTTTGGAATGAACCTCTCACTCGTCCACGTTACGGATATCGGCTTTTAAAAAGAGTTTATATTCAAAATGTGGGGCGATGAAATTATTATTTTTATTATTTAATTTTGTGTTTTGCTAAAACGGCTTCTGGTGCTTTTAAAAAAACAAAAAAACAAGATGAGGTGGTCAAAAAAAACAAAAAAAACAAAAAAAAAACAGATGAATGACACTTAATTTAAATAACATAATTAAATATCTAGAAAGATAAAAAGCTCTCGGCTGAAACAAACACATTTAAAAAGCTTTACTCTCTGACCATCTTCATCATCATCATCTTCATCATCAACTACCAGGTTAAATGTTTACAAGCATGATCTCCCAAAATCAGAATCCAGAGATCATTGAAGACTCAAGTTCATCGTATTTACTTTCAGTTTTTCAGGCGATCAGAGATCAATATAAATTAAGTACAAAGTCAGGAGAGACAAACCGTTCAGGAATAGTTCCTCATCGATTCACCGTAACATGGAACTTTTAGGTAAACTAGAAAGAAAAAGAAAATCAAAATCAAAAACAGCTTTTTAATACTGAAACTCTTGATCACGTCAAAAATAACGATTAATCAAATAATCACGGCGACACGTAGCTACTTCACGGGTCGGCTGGCTTCGGGGGAACGTTAGCTTATTTTAACTTACAGCTCACTTTCCACAGAATCAGACAAACTCACGGGCGTCAGAGACAATAGAGAACAGTTTGGTTTTCTAATGTTTTAAAAGAAAAAATGAGAATATGTTTATATGAGATGTAGGAGGATTTTTTTTAAAGTTATATTTGAGCACAAAATGACACCCATGTCATGTTTGTAGTTGCGCGGTTCGTATTTAACCCAACGACAGTAGCGAGTGATGCTAAGCTAACGTTAGCCCTGTGAGCGCTCCACCGCGTCCCACTGGGAACGTCCCAAACCCCCGGGAAGCTCAGAGAACATCGAGCTCGCTCGATAACTTCCCGACCGACGTCTTTGGTCCCTTTAAGGAGTCGAAGGCGTCCTCCCACCCGATTGGTCTACTGTAATGATGGAGACGCGGGACCAGAGCTGTTCACCTCTCAGCGACGATCGGCCAGTTTGTCGTTCTGGGTAAGTGAGAGAAAAAAAAAAAAAAAAATGTAAAAAATGTTCCCCTCGAAACCGAACCGTTTTTTTATATTTAAAATTCCTAAAATCGCTGTGTCGGCCCGACGGCCTCCTACGAGTAAAGCTGTAAACTTTGGTCGTGACTCCTCCTCCTCCTCTTCGTGACGCCGCCCAGCGACAGAAACGACGGGAGGGAGGAGGGGCAACCGCGAGGAGGGGTCCGTGGTCATGCTCTTCATTCACATGAATGGGAATCGTCACACACACACACACACACACACACACACACACACACACACACACACACACACACACACACACACACACACACACACACACACACACACACACACACACACACACACACACACACACACACACACACACACACACACACACACACACACACACACACACACACACACACACACACACACACACACACACACACACACACGATGACACTGTGATTGAACGATGGCTCCTCCCACCAATAAATAACGTAACCCCGCCCACTGACAAAGTAATAAAACACACCCCACCGATTGGTCCTGAAACCTCCAGCGAGCGCCGTGGAGAACCTTCATCTACAGAGACGACTCTCAACGTCAGAAAGGAATCAAACCAACAAAACGTTGTGTTTGTTTTTTTAGAACCGAGTAGAGCGCGAGGGGGGGGGGGGGGGGGGGCAAGATGGCGTGCTGCTAGTTTTTCTTCTTGACGTTGTTGTTGGAGGCGAGCCGGGGCCGCGGCGCCGGGATCAGGCGGCCCAACGGGACTCGACTCCGAGCCACTTCGAAGAGTTTGGATAGAACCTGGAGGAAGAGGAGGAGGAGGAAGAGGAAGTCAGGTGGATTACACGTACTACAATTTGGGTTTCTTTAAAAATATTTTTTTTTGGTGTTTTCAGTTTTTGTAAAAACCGTGACACGCCGTTAGACATCGCTCATGTATAAATCGAGCTTTGCGTCTCTTGACCTTGAACGCACCACGACTATTGAGCAATGCAGCAGACACCTTTTAGCTCCTTAATTCAAATCATTTGACGTTGGAGCGAACGACTTGAACAGGTTTTACAAACGTACCTTCCGTGGAGTCCTCTGGAGGCATCGAGAGAGAGAGAGAATAAAAAGAGGAAGGGTTAGAGGAAGAGGAGGATGAAAATGAGGAGGATGACAGGAATGCGTGGAAGAGAATCGAGCGTCGGAGACGAGTCTCGACTTTCAGTTCAAAGTTTCCTTTAGTTACTTTTTAAGAGTAAAAGACGTCTTAAAGAAACTAAGACAGGCAGAGACAGAGAGAGAGAGAGAGAGAGAAGACAGACAGGCAGAGAGAGAGAGACAGGCAGAGAGAGAGAGAGAGACAGGCAGAGAGAGAGAGAGAGGCAGAGGGAGAGAGAGAGACAGGCAGAGGGAGAGAGAGAGAGAGGCAGAGAGAGAGAGAGCAGAGAGAGAGAGAGAGAGGCAGAGAGAGAGAGAGAGAGAGAGAGACAGGCAGAGAGAGAGAGAGAGAGAGAGAGAGAGAGAGCAGAGAGAGACAGAGAGAGAGAGAGAGAGAGAGAGAGAGACACACAGACAGGCAGAGAGAGAGAGAGAGACAGACAGTGAGAGAGACAGACAGACAGGCTCCTCCCACCTGTTCCCAGAGGGTTTCCGCCACCCGGTCGATGAATCCTCCGACCTCGCGGAACTCCCCCGAGTATTTGGCGTAGGCCCAGACGCAGAGCGCCGTGAGCGCCACGCCCATCACCAGGTTACACAGCGCGGCCACGGAGCCGACGCCCACGAAGCCCGTGACCATGGACGCCACGTACATCACGAACATGACGGCGAACAGCGTGGCGGGCGTCCGCGCGGCGAAGAAGATGTTCTTGCCGTCGTTGTGCTTGCCGTAGTTGGCGTAGGCCGCGTCCAGCTCCGCCTCCAGCTGCTCCTGGTAGCGCCGGCAGAACTCCTCGCCGCCCATCTTCTTCACGGAGCGGAACTGTCGCACCGACGCCTGCCGCAGCTCGCCGTGGCGCCGCTCCAGCTCCGCCGGGGACGTGTAGGGTTTGTCTCCGCCGCAGACCTAAAGACGGGGACACGGGGCTCAGGCCGGGAACGCTTTCATCATCGACGGCGCCCTGAGGCGGCGGCGTTTACCTGCTCCATGCTCCTGGTGTACGAGTCTTTGGCGCCAGCGACAGCTGCAAGGTTATTGGCTTCAGCTGTTGCCTAGGCAACAGAGGACAGAGAGAGAGAGAGAGTCAACATCGAGTTGAGTCGTCGGTCTGCTCTGATGGAAATACAGATGGTAGTAATACACACACACACACACACACACACACACACACACACACACACACACACACACACACACACACACACACACACACACACACACACACACACACACACACACACACACACACACACACACACACACACACACACACACACACACACACACACACACACACACACACACACACACACACACACACACACACACACACACACACACACACACACACACACACACACACACACACACTGTCATGATGTATATTGTCCAGCAGGTGGCGCTGTTCCCCAGTGACATCATCTTCCATCATATTGTGTGTGTGTGTGTGTGTGTTGACCTGCAGCATTGACTTGGGGTGAGGAAGCTCCTCCCCCTGGTAGATCTTCATGTAAGCCTGAAAACACAACGGAGAGATGAAGAGGAGGAGGAGGAGGAGAACCAGACTCTAAGTGATCTTTCTGGAGGAGCAAAACAAAATCATCCTGCTACGTAACATGAGACGATGAAGAAAGATGATGAAATCGAGGTCGTCACAAGCTCCTCTTCCTCCCTCCGTAACCAGGGCGACGGGCTCACCTTGAAGTAGTGCAGCAGCTCCCTGCAGGTGATCTTCACTCCTCCGATCTCCTTCTCCACCAGGTTCTCTGGAGACAGCAGCGCCGGGACCAGGTTCACCAGCTCCTTCGTGAACTCCTCGTCGATATCTGACACACACACACACACACACACACACACACGTAAACACACACACACGCATGAGTCACAGAGTTCTGGTTCCGGCGCGTCTCGCCTGCCGTCGGGTCTTCACCTCGGAGCCGCCCGTCAAAGTGCGGGTTGGTGGCCACCTTGAGGCCGGGGTGGGGCAGCAGGAAGCAGCCGATGTTCGAGAAGCACGAGTGGATGTGCTTACGGACGTTCTGCAGCTCCTCGTGTTGGTTCTGCTTCACCTGGTGACGGACGGGCGGACGGGGAACACGCCGTCAGTCTGGAGAACACGCCAAGAACACGCCAAGGAGCCGGAGGCGCGCGGCCGCTCACCTGCAGCCGCTTCTCCAGGAAGCTCAGGCCTCCCTCCAGGCCGTACGGGTGCTCGTAGGGGTAGCTCCAGTCTCTGATCAGGAACATCAGGCTCTGGACACGGGGGCACAGGTCAAAGGTCATGAAGAAAGAAAAGGGGGAGAAAAGTTGGACGAGAGCATTTATTCCAAAGTTTTCCAGATTTCAGCGGTTTGGATAATGGAATAATAAGTGTGTGCTATATTTAGAATATGTTCAGAGGAGTTGAAGCAGTTCTCTTTGGTATATGTGAAAATAATAAAAATATAGCATTTTTAAAATATGTTTTGCTGCTGCCCGTCCACAGAGCTCACGCCTTTGACTCTGTGCTGGTTCCTCCTAACTGGGGGCGAGGAGCGCCCTCTAGTGGTCATACGCCGACTATGGAGAGAGACCTCACGTAACCCCCTTCAGATAATCTGAACCGCCCCTTTAAGAGGGAGCATCTAAAGACAGCTCAAAGAGGGACAGTGCCGATTGGTCGGTTTCTTAAAACTGAAAAGACTCCAATCAAATTTAGGAAGAAGAAAAAAAACTTGTTTCTGAAAGTCAAACGGGAATATGATGAGGACGTCGGGAGCGGCTCCCACCTGGAAGGGTTTCTCGTAGACTTCCTCCATGGCCAGACGCCCGTACTCCGTGAAGAGCTGAGGAGGGAAAATGAAGGCCTCGTTACGTCCTGCTGACTCATGGTTGAATTAAAAAAGATATGTAAAAGAGAAAGCAAAACTGGGTTAAAGTAATATATGTTTTTATTCTACGTCTATGTTTATTGTTAAACACCTTTAACCAGAGTCACATTCCTTGTATGTGCAACTTGGCCAATAAATGATTATTTTCATGTCCGGACCCATTTTAAAATTAATGAATAACATTCCCCCCCTCCCCCAAGGACAACAATCCAAAATGTGCTTCATTCAAGACTTTTTTTCGTAAAAAAGAAAACGGATATATAATTAAATACGAAAGCCACACACACACACACACACACACACACACACACACACACACACACACACACACACACACACACACACACACACACACACACACACACACACACACACACACACACACACACACACACACACACACACACACACACACACACACACACACACACACACACACACACACACACACACACACACACACACACACACACACACACACACACACACACACACACACACACACACACACACACACACACACACACACACACACACATTGATGGCCTGAGCTGAGCCATCAAGACCAAAGATGGCCGAGAGCGTTCCACTGAGAGGCGCTCGGCCCCATAAGGACCTGCTGCTGGGTTCAGGTTCAGCTTCGGTTAATCCTCGACCCTGAACGCACCACAGCACACCTGATACGGAGCTCTTCACTCACTCCGTTAATCCTTTGGGGCTAGACACCAAACAAAGCTCTATAACAGCCAGAGCCGCCACCGGCCTCGTCATCAGGAGGGGAAGGAATTAAATATCAACAACAACAACAACAGACCTAACAGGACTGTTGGCTCAAATGTGTAACCAACAAAAAGTAAATACAAAAATAAATCATGGCGGCAGCGTTGAGTCAGTCGGTCCATGTTGATATTAATAAATACAAGTCTGGGCGTTTTATTACAATTATTATAACTATTTGTTCTTTTTGCCTTTGTTATTATTTGTATGTTTTATTTATTTCTTTACTTTTATTTTTTCTTCTTTACAATTGTAAACTGATTGACACATACACAATAAATTAAAATACTTCTTCTTTGATCCCTGTATATCATAGTGTGCATTATCATTAATAAAGAATATATATATATATATATATATATATATATATATATATATATATATAAAAATACAAGTTATTCTCTCTCGATTATTGGTTGCATTTCTTTTCAAATTAAGACCGTCTGATCCTTTTCCCCTCGATGCTCGTGGAGCGTCTTGAGTTGCTGACCTGGAGGTGCTGCAGGTCGTCCTCCTGGACGTTCTGGGACAGGTTGTACACCTGAGAACACACAACACACCCCGTTACCCGCCTGGCGACGCCATCGTCGCTCTAAAAAAACAACAACATCAGATCCGATGGCCGGCCGACCTGGACGGAGCTGGTCATGGTGCTCAGGGCGAACAGGGTGGCGCAGTCTTTGATGGTGGACTGGCTGTCGAACGCGCCCTGCGTGTCGATGAGGAGAACGGCGACCTGCGACAGCGACGACAAGTCATTCATTCCCGCGTCTTCACAAACCCGACAGAGGCATCGTGACTCGGGGAGGCGCTCGGCCCGCTGACCTTGCAGCCGTCTGGTTTCTCCACCACGAACACCTCGCTCCAGGCCAGGATGCCCGTGGTCTCGCGCTCGCAGCCGCCCCGCCAGCTGAAGCCGGTCAGAGGCTCCTCCTCGCCGCCGACCCACGAGTCCGACTGGACGGAGACAAGAGGAGGCGCAGAGGTCAGGGGCAACAACGCCACATCCAGACGCTCGCCTCAAATACAGAAGGAAACTTTGATATTCACGTCACGGGATTAATATTTACTGTAAACAGGAAGTAGTTGCAGGGTTCTTACACATTTTGACAAATGGATTTCCAAGACTTTTCCAGGACTTTAAACCAAATGTCCATGACCAAATTGAAATCTCAGTGTAAACATGAACAATTTAGAACAATGGGCGTATCGAGAGCGTACACCGGCTTATATTTTGAGCGTCTTTCTTTAAAGAATATAATAATTATTTGAAACTCGGCGTAAATGAACATGTGATAACAAATTTCCATGACTTTTCCAAAACTTTTATGATTTACGTTTTTTCCATGACTTTTCCAGGCCTGGAAATGACCATTTTAAAATCCCATGACTTTTCCAGGTTTTCCATGACCGTACGAACCCTGTAGTTGGTGTCTCTCTCTCCCTCTCTTTCCCTCCCTCTTCCTATCCTGTTAGTTAAAGGTTAGTGTGTTAATGTAATCCTTCCACTAGCAGAGAATGGGTTCACACTCACGTATTTATTCAGAGAGCCGTCTCATATTATTCAGGTTGTATTATTCAGGTTGCATCATCTTACCCGTTTACATTCGAGTTTTGTATTATCTGAGTTTAGGAAGGAACCCGTCCTTTAAACAGGAACTCAAGTTGTTAAAATTTCTCTGAAATGTTGTTAAAGGAGCCGATTGTTGGTAGGAGAGCATCAAATTAATTGCCTCGTAGATTATGACAATATATTTGATCACGTCATCAATACAACGGTTTATAAAAAGGTCTCAAACGAAAAAAAGGTTTAAAAAATATATATATATATCGGTTTTCCTGTAATTCAGTAAATCAGAATCAGTGAATTGCGACACATTTTTATACAAGCAAACAAATAAAACTTCCGTGGTAATAAAAGCAGAATGTGAGCGCGTACGAACGTTGATCTCCTCGTAAACCCGTATGATTATAAACACACGCGTCGTCACCGGCTTAAGCGCGGAGCGGCTTCTGTACGGCGTAATCTCCCCGATACCCGGGTTAAATTAATAAAAGCAGCCCTACCACCACCTGAGTGGGCGTGGCTTCATCTTTGCATAAAGATGGCCGTCATGTGTGCAATGAGCCCGGCCACAGAGCCGCCATTGTGTTGGCCTAAAAGCCTCTTTGCGGCCTCATGAAGCCTCCAGAATGTCCCTCAGTGCTTACCGTAGATTAACGCGGTCGAAAGGTCAGTTTCCCTGAGCCGGGTCGCCGTTTCAAAGCAGAAACTTTATGCCATGAACTGGAACATCGTGGCAAATGTATTGGGAGTTGCAATTAATTATTGTCGTCGATTTCAACTTCTAGTGATCCCGTTATGTAATCTGATTAAATCCTCACTGGACAAATAACCAACATCAAACCTAAAAATACACGACTGTCAAGATTTAAACGGTCTTTATAGTTCCTGAAACACTGGCAGACAAACCACAACAACAACAACAACAACAACAACAACAAGACGGTCTGGTAGGAGCATCTAATCTAATGATCAGCCGGGCGAGGCCTGATGAACGACACTCGTCTAGAACATGAAGATCTCTCCGCTGATCGAGAGCAAAGCCAGTTCAGACCGGAGGAAGGATTCCAGCCACTGCCCCCTCCTAGTGTTACATACATACATACATATACACACATATATATATATATATATATATATATATATATATATATATATATATATATATATATATATATATATATATATATAAATAAATACATATAAATAAATAAAAATATAAAAATAAATACATATAAATAAATATATATATAAATAAATAAAAATATAAAAATAAATACATATAAATAAATAAATATATATTTATAAATAAATAAATGTGTATGACTGAACTTGCCGATCAACCAATCTGCCCTCCTTGATAACTGAGCCGACTCCACCCACTGATGAAGAATGTCGATACGGTTATAAGCTACAGGTAAAAAGTTAACTAGAGTGAGTCGACCTCGAGTTGGGATTGTTTTGTCAAACCACTTTATTCAGTCGTAACCTAGAATGTCGACTCGTGGCGTGTTAGATTCAAGTTTATTGCCATCGCACAGAGTTCAAGTACCACGAGACAACGTCAGTTTAGCAACCGACTAAAACAAGCAGTTGGAGCGCAGAATGTGTGTGTGTATGTGTGTGTGTCAGTAACAATCAGGCATATTATAAAAAAAACTTACTCGTGGACATTTTGCCCAATTTGTTAGTAATTCTCAATAAAAGGCAGAACTTGATTTCAATCAGACGCGTCTCTAAACCGTCTGGGGCTCATCCCGTTGCCGTCGCCGTGGTTACCTGTTTGTACATGAAGCGCAGCATGAAGTCCAGCAGGAAGGACTTGCCCTTGCGGAACGCTCCGGCCACGGAGACGACGACCACGTGGAGGTCCTGCACCTCCTCCTGCAGCAGCAGCCGCTCCAGCGCCGCCTCGTGCAGCGAGAACGAGTGCTCCTCCTCGTCCGCCACCACGATCTGCACCGGCCGGGGCCCGCCGGCCTCCTGCTCCTCCTCGTCCAGGAGGTCACCCTCCTCCTCCTCGCGTCTCATCGGGGACGCGTCGGAGTCCAGCCTGTGGCCACCTGAGAGGGACAAGCGGCACGTTTAGAATGGGCCACCTCTGGGTTTTTGGCTTTTTTTGAGGGAGATGTCTTTTAACCTCACGCAAAATATGAATAAATCATCACGACGGAGACGACGGGTATCTCATCGACGGGGGGTTGCGTGATCATCTCTCTGGAAGACACTTCTTGAATAAAGCATACATGTGATCTATTTCAAGCACTGTGCGTCGGAGGGGAGGCGGGTTTCTCTCCCTCTGCAGAGTTTCCCTCTCAGGGATCGATAACTCGGATGTTCCAGAAGCGACAGCGGCTGTCGGACGGGAAGAGAAAAGTTTCCCGGACATCCTCCGGTTAGAGCCGCTTCACAGAGGAGGAAGGAAGCGCCGGCGTTGTGGGCCGGCCGAGCCGGCCGGAGGTTTACGGCAAATAGCCGTCGGTCCGCTCTCCTCGGGCGGCCGCAGCTAAACGTCACCAATCTGGATACATCGGGACGATTATCACGGGATTATTATGGGATGTCCGAGTGAAACAATAAAGCGTCGTCGTCTCTCGCTTGCGTGAAAGACGCCCGAGTCACGATAAAAGTCACCGGCATGATCGCGGTTACGCGGCCGCGAGAGGCAACAGCGATACGAGAGCGAGCGCCGGCTCAAATGCACACGGTCACATCATTAATAATGCACACGCATTAAAAATGAAATACACAAGTTTAGGGACGCCAGTTTGGGATGAGTCGGACTTCAACGGAGGCTTTTAAGAAGACCAGCGATCCGGTGCAATTCAAATGGCACAAATGTTCTCTGTTGAGCACATGAGTCGCCTGAGGACAGAACCACGTAGGACCGAGACGGCCTGGACTTCTTTTGCGATGTCGGCTACGATGATGTTGATGAACGCGAGTCGCCAAGAGCTGTGCCTGCTCATTTATTCAATACATACGACCTCCCTGACCTTTGACCTCACATCGGATCAGGACAAACTCCCAAGAAATAGAAGAAAAAAAACTTGCACAGGGAGAAAAGGGAACATTTTGCACACGCACATTTCATCTCACGGTCACGCCTCGAGTTAAACGGTTTAGCTCATCAAAATATCAGATTATTAAGCCTCTGGTAACCAAGATAGTTTGACATTCCCCAAGGCAGCATACGTCATCAGTGAATAAGCTTTTTTCTTTCACTGCTCATCAATAAGTGGATTCCTGTCTTACATCACACTGGTTAACTTCCTCGTAGCAGAGATCCAGTAACCCCTTCCATGGGTCTCTGTAACATGAGACTAAACCTCCAGTGTGAGGACAGTGTCTGTTACTGAGCGGACCGTCTGGTCGGACCGCATTCACAAGAGATCGGCATCCTCCTGGCCCCGGGAGACGAGGCGCTCCAAGTAGGGTTAACATTCATCTCAACTTGTACTTTTAAAAACGAGGCATCTGGGATTTGCAGTGTGGAAAGTTTGAGTCTTAAAATGTGGATCTGGGGGGGAAAAGGGACAATAACTATCCCGGTACAGTCCCCCATGTCTCAAAACATGGTATCTGACAGCCTGTGCTCGTTCTACTTGTGCTTGCGTAAGAAGAGACTTCACACAACAAAGTCCATTCACTAATGTTGTAGTTTGCGGTCGATGCGGCTCTTTGAAAAAAGCCCTCGTCCAAAGAGCTACGACGACAATAGAAGCCTCGAGACGATCCATTTTCATTTGTCACGCGATAACAGAGCCCGTGGTAGGCAACTAGAGGTGATCCTCCTTCGGGGAGTTGGAGACTTCTCAAGCTTGAAAATGTGAATCTGGAACAAGAGGCACAGTTATGCACACACACACACACACCACATGACTTGGGTTTTTTGCCCCACTTTGGTGTTAGCACATAGTGTGGTGTGCAGACCTCCACACAAAGAGCCCAGTGGAGCTCGCTGCAACACACACACACACACACGCACACGCACACGCACACGCACACGCACACGCACACGCACGCACGTTTATTGGCTTTAGACTCGGTCAAAACACTGACTGGATTTCGAACAATTATAGCGGTCACCATGTTGATAAAAGCAGTGATAATAAGCCAGATTTAAAAAGACAAGTAACCCAGAGCACTGGGAGATCTCCACGGTCACTTGGTTGTGATACAGATTCGCATCAGAGACTGATCAGTAGTATAAATGCCACAATAACAGAATGGTGGTAGCTTAGAGGGCTGGACGGCTAGCCGCTAGCTTCCAGGCTAGCTGCCTGACAGCTGGTCACAAGGCGCCATATCACCTCATTTAAAAAATTTAAAAAGCCCATTTAATATTGTTTTTGAGAGGAAAAAAACAACGCCGAATGAAACATAGTGACTTATAATCATGAAATGGAGTCGTTTTAAGGGTAGCGGTATTAACCCTTGCTAAGAGGAGACGGAAGATAGCTTAACTGACGGTTTTTCTTAATGGAGTCCGGCGTGAGTTCGGCTTGTTTTTACAAGCGTGTTTTTTTTATTATAATACAGTTATCCCTACCTCCCAACCCCACACACACACACACCTGTGATGTGCGCTAACGTAAATGAGATTACACCCCAACGGCAGTTGGCCGGCCTCGGGCCGTTACCTGGCGACCAGGCCGTTGTCACGGCGACCTTTTTTTGAATTCTTTTTTTTTTTTTACCGCTCGCGACGCGACGGATTTCGCAGCGGGACGCGAACATTCGACAAAAGCCGCGGAGCGCTGCCGCTGCCCCCCCCCCCCCCTCCTCCATCCACACGGCGGCGGACGGGTGGAGGTGGGGTCACGTATTCAGAAACTATTCACCCGCTCGTCGTCCGCCGCGTCGGTTACATCGTTTCCATCCGTCTCGGTGTACGTTTAAATTACCTTCTTTGAAGATGCTGTTTTTGTGATTCCGCCGCTTCAACCTGTCCTCCTCCGCCGCCATCTTTCTCGATAGCGGCCAAAGCGCTGTCCTTGACGTCACGGATCTCTGAGCTGCGGCGGTGTCCGCGCGGTCCTAAAGTACGTCACAATAGCCTCGCCCCACCTCCGTTGACGCTGGCCCAAAATAAATGCTGCAATAAAGTACACATTCGAGGTACTTGTACTTTACTTTAATATTTCAATGTTATGCGACGTAATACTTCACCTCAATGGGAAATATTGCACATCACACTGGGCACTCTACTGCATTTGTCTGACAGCTGTCACATTCATTTGTCATGCATTTCCCTTCCAGTGTAAACCACACATCTCCAGATCTTAATGTGTAATAAACTGAAGAATGAAATGTAGTATGGCTCAAAAAAGTATATTCGTTAAGCTTTTAAACTGTTTGAAAAGCCTCTTGGATCAGCTGGAACATGCATCGTCACCAACGTAATAAAAGAGGGCTGTTTTTCTGACCTCACGAATAGTTAGCTCACATTGAAAATATATGGTTCACTTCTCACAGTACAAACATGATCTTATAGATCATGATGCATCGCTGTAGATTAAACTACCTTTCCGTGCATGAAGGAGCTAAAAAACACAACTGTAAACATCTAAAGCAGAGAATTTCCACATGCAGAGTAAAATTAATGCAGAAACAGTACTGACAAAGTATTTCACTGCATAATGAATACTTCTAGTTTTCATTCTTTTAATTGTGGAGTATTTCCACACGCGTGTTAGAAAAAGAGGCGGTCATCTATTTTCATAAAAAAATAAACATCTGTGTAAAGCTTTCTGTCCAGTACTGAGGTCAACCTGATGGTAGCTAATTATTCTCCTTTTTTTTTGCTCTGTTTTTGGTCTCCACCTTCTCCTCAAGGGGAGATCTCTGTCTTTCTAGCTGCTGAATGCTCCACTGTGTCCACGAGGTAGTCTCTAACTGTGTCTGCCTGCATGAGCAGGTTCCCTGGGTTTATCAGAAAACTGCTCGAAACAACACTGATAACCAAAATAGTAAAGTTGCAGATTGTAGGACAATAAAAATGTGCTGAAATAGGTCAGATGGTAAATATGCAGCAAAAACTAGGAGCTAAAAAAAGGTTTTAAAAGTGTATAAAGATAAAGGGACTGCAGTTGATCATTGTCTCTGGACCTTTCACATCAAATAAGTCATTAATTAATATAAACAAATACACTGATTAGTGAGGCTTTAAATATAGATATTGATTGGTATTGGAAAATAATGTTATTGTCAGATATTCAAGCTAAAATCTAATCATTTCAAACATTTATACAGATTTTCTTGTCTTTCAAGGTGTGTGTTCAAATTCACATTAGTGTACCACCTCATCCCATACAGTTAAAATTGTTTGGGGATTTTAATGATACAAGTGTTGCTGGAACCGACCAAACCAGAGCAAATCGTCCTGAATGGCAGAACTTGTTGTTGAGACCTTGTGACTCTTTGGGAAGTAAAGGATGTGGAACGGGAGCAGTCAACTGACTCCCTCTCGCCACGCTACGTACCGCCCGCCAGGGGGAAATCTGCTCGTTTCTGTGACTCCTCACCCCAATGCATGCTGGGACTTCTGCCCATTTTTCTTACCAGATCCAATAGCGCCCTCCGCCACCTGGACGTCTCCACGCCGTCGTGTCGGCGTGGAGACGGTCATCTGACGGCCGCAGCCGGAACACGCGGCGAAGCCTTTGGCCGACATTTCACTTCCCCCTTTACTTCCTTTGCATAACGACCAGCCTGGGCTGTTTCAGGCCACACACACACACACACACACACACACACACACACACACACACACACACACACACAAGACGCGTACACACAGACAATGGAGAAGAAGCGCTGCTCGGCCTTCTGGGTGCAGGAACATGTTGCCCTCCTGAAGGGTTCTTGACTTTTTTCCCTCTTGAAAGTTTTTATTTTGATTTCTTGGGAGTTTTCCTGCTCCGATGTGAGGTCAAAGGTCAGGAAGGAGGTTGTATGTGTACGGACTGTAAAGCCCTCTGAGGGGAATTTGTGATATCGGGCTGTATAAAATAAACTGAATTTTATTGAATTTAAAATGACCACTAGACTTCATGTGTATGAGAATAAAAAATGCAATGCAATGACTATACACACACTTATCAAATACATACAGGACTTATCTGTAATATTCAAATATAAGTCAGGGGCCGATGGGTTTCCAGGGTGAAACAGTTGGAGTTTTTTTCCAGAGAGTAACGTTTGCTGATGGAGGATTCAGATCAGGAATAATTTATTGGTGGAAACACTAAACCGGCTACAAGGACGATAAACGATGATAAAACGTGATGCGGGTTATGTTCCTGTTACGGAGACTCAGCTCGGCGCCTTCACCAATTTGCATCTTCAGGATCTGAACCGGAGGCCGAGTTTGTAAAACACGGCAACATCACAGCTGCTAAAAAAACATCATCACGGTACAAAGATTAATTATGGTATTTAATAAAGCCAAAACGTTGTACATTCAAAAAAAGAGGACTTTAGCGTGAAAATGTGATTATTCTGAAAACGTTTAATTAATAAATAATATATACATATATTTAAACACTAACAGTAGTGAGCAGCTGCTCAGACAAACTAGAGCCAACCTCCCTCTTATTAAAAAAGTAAATCAGGAGTGCAGCTGTGGAGGAAACACAGAAAGTACATTTAAAACAATTACAATTAAAAAACAATCATCACACAAATAAAACTCATAACAAACCCTGATTTACCATTAATCGCTAAATTAAGTTAATAAAATTACTTTTAACTCAAGTTAATTAAAACCAACTGCTATAAACTGCTCTAACCATATTAAAATGACTTGTAAATAAATAAAGATGTGATATCTGATTGTTTTATAATGATTCCTCCCTGAGTTCAACCAACAACTACATCGCTCCTCTGAAAGGCTGTTTCACACGGGACTCTTTTAACCGCTGATATCTTCAATATGAGGGTCTTCTGTGGAGGATGAAGACATGTATTGAGTTGATTTCTCACGTGTGATTTGATCTGTCCATCGCTGGCATCCTCCACGTCTTAAAGGAGGCTCAAGGGACCATGGAGGGCAATAAGGTGCTTTTTCCTTCACTAAAAGGCCTCGACTCCATCTCAAAGCTCAACTAAAGGAGGACCACACAAATAAAATCCATCCATACAAACATCTCACGGGAGAAGAAAAAAACTCGTAATTTTCCTCCTTAGTAATAAAACGTGGGAGGAGCTGGCGACTGTGGTGGCCATCTTGTTTCTGGCTCACAGGTGGGAGGAGGTGGAGAAGCAGAGTTTCAGGGTGAAGGGGTTGGAGGTGTCTGCAGGGCGAGAGACGGACAGCAGGCTTATAACCAGAGACGGATGCAATCCATAAATAAACACTGTTCACTGTGTGTGAAGCTTTTTATAAAAAGTCAGATATAATAAACATAATAAATCTAATTTACAGCATGCATCTTGTGGTGGATGAGGTTTTCTCTATTTGTTGTTGTTGTTTTATCAGATCAGGGTGAAGCCTGACATCCGGTGGTGTCTGTCAGCTGTTGGTGTTCGATGACGTCGCCGCCCGAGGCCAGCAGCGGTACTGCACCCAGGACGTGTTGACCTCCATCACGAGGTCAAGGACAGGCGGGAAGGAGAACTCATAAGACCGTCGGGTGATGAGCGTTTTTAAATTGTTAAAATATAAACTGTTGTAAAACAAAAGGATTCCTGAGGGGGGGAAAAGAATCCAACCTCCTAAGAAGGATGTTTTCAATTAATCTGTCATTTGTATTTCATTATTATTTTATGCAATCTATTATCCTTATTTTCCCTCTGTTGTTGAAAACTAAATACAAAAAATATAATAATAAAGAAAAACTCATATAGTCCTCTCCTGAATTATAATAATTTAAATCAGATAATTAATTAGATATTTAGAAAAAAAGGTTAATCAGAGAGTTTGTGAATGCAGTGCATTGTCACACGCTGACGGATGGAGACGGATATTTATTTAACGTGTGTACCGAGCCGGAGTCAGGATGTCTCAGTGTGAAGACACACATCAACACGGGCTGTTTATCCTGTAGCATGAGTGTGTGTGTGTGTGTGTGTGTGTGTGTGTGTGTGTGTGTGTGTGTGTGTCAGCCTACTGGGTATTCTGATCTGGTGGTGGTTCAGGACGGTCAGAGCTTCCACAGCTTCAGTTTTACTGTCGAACTCCAGCAGACCGGACAGCGTCTTAGCACCGGCTGCTGGGAAGAGGAAGAGGGTGAGGAGGAGGAGAAAAAAAGGAGAAGAGAGAAAGAGACGTGTGTGTGTGTTGAAATATCTATTTATAATCCCTCCAATAAGAGTATTAGTCATATTTCTTCTTCAGCTCTTCGATTGGTTGAACTCACATTTGGCGTCGAAGAGCTTGAACTTGGTGAAGGTGGGAACGTCGTGTTCGGTGCAGAGCTGCAGACGAGAAACGAGACCAGAGTTCAGACTGGGTTTTAAAGGCACAGTGCGAGTCTCCCAGAGTGTGTGTGTGTGTGTGTGTGTGTGTGTGTGTGTCATTGTCACATTCCTGGTCTGCATTCAGGTTGTTTTTTGTCACTTCTGAAATGCAAAAAACAAGAACGTCGATGGACAACATGCAGAAAACCCGCCGTCCACGAACCAACAACGGGCGTCGCCAGAGAACAAGTCGAGACCAGAGAAGAAACCCTCCCGATCAGTCCAGTCATCTTGTGGTCTGTTAGGTTCATTTAAAGACGTGAAGGCGTCCCTCAGGGCTGCGTCCTGGGCCCCTTTCCCTTTCGCCAGTTTCAACCTCTTCGGAAAAGTCTCCCTACGTTTTCGCCGTGCCCTCCTCACCTCGTGCAGCTGCTGCTCGCTCAGGGTGGGCGGGGCGTTGTAGAAGTGCAGGACGGCGGCGGCCGGCTGGATGATGTTCCGCGTGCTCGGCGCGCCGCCGAAGCGATTGTTCCTGCTCAGGCTGAAGTCCTGGTAGCTGCTGCCGCCATCCGCCAGCTCGAACACCTGGCTGGGGATCACCGCCTGCTGCTTGGACACACTGGGAGAGGAGGGGGGGGGATGATAAACAAAGCCATGTAAACACAGAAGTATGAGCTACAAAGCTATGAAGCTACGAAGCTACGAAGCTACGAAGTTGCGAAGTTGCGAAGTTGCGGTTAGACATCAAGTAAATGTTCAGACTACAGGAATCAATTGTTGCAACAAGAAAAGTTAAAACAATGATCAGAAAACAATATGAATGGATTGTTTTCATCTAATATACCTGTTTACATTTTTTTTTTATTAGCCTTTATTTAACCAGGTCGGTCCCATTGAGATACAATGACCTCTTTTTCAAGGGAAGCCTGGCCAAGACAGCAGCATAGAACAATTGCAACAGACACAACAGAAAACACATAACACAAATAAAATACATAAAAAAAGATAAGGCAACAGGACTAAAGCTCCGGATTTACACCAAAACAAGAACAAGTGCGCTATGAAGCTGCTCTAATTTCTCTCACACAAGTCTTAAAAGTTTCAAAGTTGATGAGCTCCTTTAACTTTAGAGTTTTTTGCAGTGTATTCCAATCAGTGGGTGCAGCGAATTTAAAACAGTGCTTACCAAATTCAGAGTGAACTTTGGGCATAATTAATAAATAAAACTCAAATATTGCTCTATGAACAGCGGGTGTACCTACAATCCAGTCTTAAAGCACAACAACGCTCAAATGATGGAAATCCACGTTGAAAACATGGAAATGTGACATTTTGTCTGTTTTGCGTCATGTATTAATGTGATGAAGGTTAGAGAGTCTTCATCGCTCTACATCATTCATTCATCAGAAGAATTAAGAAGTGGTTGGCTGTTGGATGGAAAGCAAACGGAAGTTTGCTTTCCATCCAACAGCCAACAACTTCTAATGTTTTTTTCCATTTCAGGTTTAAAAATGTCCTTTTAAAATTAAGATGTAAAAGCGAACTGACTTTTTAACCATTTTTTACAATATTATTATTATTAATTATAATTATTTTGTGTATTTATTCCCAACCTTGTTCATGATTTTGCGGATGATCTCAACAATATAGAAACAAGATTTAATGTTGCAAAAAAGTTTGAAAAAATAAAGTACATCAATATTTTTCCGTCGGTTTCGTGCATCTTTATGTTTCGGTGATGTTAATATTCCTGTCTCGGGTCTTTTCGGTCGACGGCTCACCAGACGTTGAGCTTCTTGCCGAACACCTTGAGGCCGTGGAGGTGAGTCACGGCCCGGTCCACGGCGTACGCGTCCCCCATCTCCACCAGCGCCGTGCCGGGAACGCTCTTCATGAACTTCACCTGCGAAAACACAGCCGGTCGGGGGTCTGTTAGAGGGGTCAGAGCGGTTAGAGGGGTCAGAGGGGTCGTCTGAGGGGCCCCCACCTTCTCCACGTTGCCGTAGAGACAGAAGAGGTTGAAGACGCAGCCGCAGTTCATCTTGGCGGGATGGAGGCCGCTCGCCATGGCGACTGCGCTGGAGGCGGACTGGCCCGGGAAGGAGGGGTAGGAGGAGGAGGAGTAGGAGGAAGAGGAGGAGGAGGAGGAGCGGGAGGTCTTAGGGTGGAGCGGCGGGTAGGAGGTCATGTCCTGCTGCGCCTCCTCGCTGCGCCTCCTGTACCTGCTGTTGGCGGGCAGAGGCAGCAGGGGGCAGTGTGCGCCTGCAGAGACACACAATACTCTGGGATCAGGGGGAGAGAGAGAGAGAGAGAGAGAGAGAGAGAGCGAGAGAGAGAGAGAGAGAGAGAGAGAGAGAGGCAGACAGGCAGTACCATAACCGTTGGATGGATGTTCTCCCAGTATGGCCTGCCGTTGCCTCCCCTTTCCTCTCTCTGCAACACACACACACACACACACACACACACACACACACATCTTAGACAGAGAAGAACTCATGTACACACACACACACACACACACACACAGACATCTTAGACAGAGAAGAACTCATGCACACACACACACACACACACACACACACACACACAGACATCTTAGACAGAGAAGAACTCATGCACACACACACACACACACACACACACACACACACAGACATCTTAGACAGAGAAGAACTCATGCACACACACACACACACACACGCACACTGAAGTGTCTTGGTCGGGGTTAACAGAGTCTGACCCCCACGGGGTCAGCGAGCTCTTCCTCTCTGATGACGATCTATTTCCACTGCAGCATCAGCAGCTTCACCATCACACCACCTTCAGACTGCGGCTCAACCTTCGAGCACCCACCCCCCCTACCCCCCTCCCCCTCCCCAGGACCTCCCTCCCCCCCAGGACCCCCCTTGCGGATCATTTCACCGCCTTGCGGTTATTTAGAGACTAATATACGAGGCGAGAGCACTTCCCCCCCATGACTGAGAGGTCAGAGTCACCTTCACGGTTCAGCTCCGGCTCCTGGACAGAGGACTGAACGCACAACTTTCACTCTCATTACATTACATCACATGTCATTTAGCAGACGCTTTTATCCAAAGCGACTTACAATAAGTGCATTTCAACCTAGAGTACAAACTAAGAACAACAAGAATAAAGAAAGTAACCTTTCCTCATCATAGGCAAACTACAAAAGTACCATAATAAGAGACATTCAAGTGCTACTAAAGTGCAAGTCTGTGATTAATCCAGACATAGTCGGAAAAGGTGCGTTTTCAGTTTTCGGCGGAAACCGGAACACTCTCAAGTGTTCCGGTTTCCATTTGTTATTGTAGTTTTGTAGTTTGCAGCCTAAGTGATATCGACCAATCAAGTTGCAGCGGGCTCTGGTGATGGTGATAGAGGTTAGAGTGGGACAGAACTTGTGTAATCATTATGATTACTTCTTAAAGGGGCAGATTTACAATTTTAATATTTCTCTTTTTCAACTAAATGCAAGAAGATAAGAGGAAAAAAAGAGCGGGTTCTACTCATGATTCAATTCATTTTGCATTGCCAAAAATCACAATTAACACATTTGACTCTTTAGGGCGTTACAATGTGTGCGTGCGTGTGTGTGTGTGTGTGTGTGTGTGTGTGTGCGTGTGTGTGTGTGTGTGTGTGTGTGTGTGCGCATGCGCGTGGTCCTACCTCGCTGCGGGAGGAAGGGTTGTGTGTAATCCCAGCTGTTGTTGTCGTTGCGGAGGACGTTCAGTCTGCTGGGCTGCAGGGGGCGACAGAGCACAGCCCCTCCGGTGGGGGTGTGTGCGTGGGCTTCAGAGTGAGCGTGTGTATGTCGAGAGCGTCGTGCGCGTGCGTGTGTGTGTGCGTGTGTGTGTGTGTGTGTGTGTGTGTGTGTGTGTGTGTGTGCGTGTGTGTGTGTGTGTGTGTGTGTGTGTGTGTGTGTGTGTGTTTACCCGAGCGTACTCGATCTTGAGCGTGCAGCAGCCGGAGTAGATGTCGGCCCCGTTCAGGGCCAGCTTGGCCCTCTGAGCATCCTTCACTGACTCGAACGTTAACGAACGAGCTCGTTAAGGAATTAGCCAATCAGAGGAGAGGAAACAAGACCACCGGCAACCGGCCAATCAGAGGAGAGGAAACAAGCGCTGTCTCCTCGTGATGGATCGACATGAAGCTGAAGCCACGAGCTCGACACTTTACTTCAGTTTTATACTTCTACTACATTTATATGACATGTTCCTTTGCAGAGACTGATTAATAACACAACATGTAATAATAATTACCCAAAGATTAATAATCATAATATCAACTAATACCTGATTGTATATTTGTGATGAGGACTTTAAGGGACTTTAAGAATACTCTAAAACTGATTCTGTAGTTATACACTGTGGAAAATACTGTAAACACACACACACACTGACACACACATGCACACACACACACACACACATGCACACACACATGCACACACACACACACACACACACAGTCAGGATATTCCACCATGGCCTGGATGCCGTTGCGCTTGAAGATGACGATTCGCTGGACGTTAACGACGGGGTTACAGACGGTGTAGAGAACATCCTGAGAGAGAGAAGGGGGGAGGGGGAGGGAAAGAGAGAGGAGAGAGAGGGAGGGGAGAGAGGGAAGGAGATGGGGAGAGAGGGAGGGAGAGAAGGGGGAAGAGAGAGAGGGAGTGGATAGATATAGGAGAGGGAGAGAGAGAGGAAAATAAGAGGGGAGAGAGAGAGGCAAGGAGAGGGGGGAAAGGAAAACAGAGGAGGGGAGAGAGGTAGACAAGGAAGGAGAGAGAGAGATGGAGAGGGAGAGAGAGTGGGGGGAGGGCAAGTGAGAGAGAGACAGAGAGAAGGAAAGAGAGGACACTGATGACATAAATCACACAGAGAATAAATAAGATTCTATCTTTCAATCATGAAATGTTTGGATTGGCAGAAAAATAAAAGGTTTGATGGATGAATTTCTGGATAACGTTCTGGATAACGTTCTGGATAAAGTTCTGGATGAAGTTCTGGATGAAGTTCTGGATGAAGTTCTGGTCATTTAGCTGTCGGGTGGATGAAGTTCTGATGGAGGTATTTACTCCACACACGTGTGAGCGCTCCGTGGACTCACGGTGGTGATGGGGTACCGCGGGTTCTGGACGGACAGCAGCAGAACCTTGTTCCCGCTGCCGGGCTGGTCGGCGCCGGTGGGCCTGCTGATCCTCTGGCTGGTGGAGAAGTTGAAGAAGGCCCGCTGCTCCGCCACGCGCACGGCCTCGCGGGCGCCGCGCGCCACGCAGCGCCCCGCGCTCTCCACGCCGTCGAACTCCACCAGAGCCTGGCGCCTGAAGGGCATCATCATCACGTAGCTGCCCACGGAGAGACGCACGCGAGGACAGGTGAGACGGGCGGGCGGAGAGGCAGGAGGTCCTCAAGACTTACGATAACACGTTAGGAATAGAATCAGAACGGAGGGATTTACTAAGAACTAGAATGGGCACTTGGTAGAGCGCATACCTTCGCATATCACAAGATTGAATTATGAACAATTTGGCACTAGTTTCACGCAAATCGGATGCCAATTAACCGAGATATCGCAAATTTACGTTTTTCACCTTTTCGTGACTTTGACCTTGACCTTTGACCCAATCACTCCCAAAAACTAATCGATTGTTCCTTGGGTCATGACCAATCATCCCACCAAGTTTCATAAGAATCGGCTCAGTTTTGTCTGATTTAGACGAATAACTGACGGACGGACGGACATATTCACAAACGCCGGCGAAAACATTACCTTCTGCATTTTCAATGCGAAGGTAATTAAACGAAGATAAAGTACAAGCTTTATTTTAATTTAATTTTGACTGCAATGTCTGAGGAAGTTATGTTTTTATAAAATTATAAGTATCATTCCAGCGCAATGGTTAGGTGATCGCCCCCTGGTGGATGGCTGCAGCATAGGTCTTAAAGAGGGGCCGGACTAAAAGGTCAAAAGGTCAAATAAAGGTTCATTTGAGTTTCATTGGAGGTTTATTTGAAGTTCAAAAGAGGATAAATTTTAAGGTTAAATTGAGCTTCAATTGAGGATGAATTGAGGTTAACTTGAAATTAGTTTGAGGTTATATATAGGTTAATTCAAGTTTTAATTGAGGTTAAATTGAGGTTTATTTGAGTTTTAATTGAGGTTAAATTTAATTAAGGTTAAGGTTCATTTTAGGTTCAATTTAGGTTAATTTTAGGTTAACTTGAAATTAATTTGAGGTTAGATTGAGGTTAATTTGAGGTTCAATTTAGGTTTAATTGTGGTTAAATGTAGGTTAATTTGAGGTTTAATTTAGGTTAATTTGAAATAAATTTTAGGTTCAATTGAGATTAATTTGAGATTCCTTTCAGGTTAATTTTAGATTAATTTGAAGCCACATTAAAGATGTAAACACTACAGACAGAGTTCCACTGTGGTCTGTGTCTGTTATTCCAACATGTCTGTGATCTCAGGACTCAAATGTGCAGATGTTCATGCAGAAAGTATTTTGTCACCAGATGTTTCCGAACTTGTCGAGCGCCTCCACCAGGTCGGCCTCCACCACGGCGTCGCACAGCCCCCGGACGTGGACCACCGGGGACGGCGGGATGCGGTGAGCGTCGTCCACGGCAACCTGCAGAGAGACGGCGGGAAGAGGTGCAGTCAGGATGTTCAGGTACCTACGCTGCATGAAGGGGAGAATGTTTCCTGTCTTGACTTTAACCATGGCAACGGGGTCGATGAGGTCATTCAATGCAGCCCCTCCCTCACCTGTTTATACATCTAATTCATTCGCTCCTAATATGCATATTAATACACGTGTGTATGTACCTTATATATATTATATTATTATTTAAATTCTAAATCATTTAATTTTTATCAAATAAAATATAATATTTTCTTAGTTTCTTTTATTATTTTGTATGCATAGGTACAATTAAATTAATTAGAAGAAGAAAAGGTGCCGCAGACGTCAACGAGACGGACTGAAGTGTTGTTGTTGTTGTTGTTCGTGGGGATCACCTCGTACTTTCCTCCTCCTCCTCTTCATTCACTATCATCACCTTCTCCTCCTCCTTCATCATCATCATCATCATCAACTCTTCACCATCTCTTCCTCCTTTTACTATCAACACCATCTCCTCCTTCATCATCACCATCTCCTCCTTCTCCTTCACCATCTCTTTCTCCTTTTACTATCATCACCGTCTCCTCCTCCTCCTTCATCATCATCACCATCTCCTCCTCCTCCTCCTCCTCCTCCTCCTCCTCCTCGTGAGTTAACGAGCCCTTAACGAGGCTGTGGAGGTCGCCTGATGCATCATTTACGACCTCCAGGGAGAATACATGACCGTTTGTTCAGCTCCTGTAAACAAACACGACTCTGTTCATTAAAGACGACGCCGTCCAATCAGAACGCAGCAGCAACGCCGACTTTAACAGGAAGACGACTGAAGAGATGAAAAGATGTTAAAACTGTTAAAACTGTCAAAACATGCAGGTGTGGTTCACTGGTGATGAAGATGATCTCCACGGTCCACATATGGTCACTTCCATTCACTGGTTTGAAAAAGAAACCAAGATGGCGACGGCGCTGAAGGCCCGAAGACAATTAGTGATGCAGATCCACCGATTATTTATAGTCGATGGATTCTTCCACTCCAGGTTCCTTCAACTGGTTCACGTCAAGGCTGTTGATCAGAAACGTGAACGGGTCCCTGGACGGGTGGACGGGTGGACGGGTGGACGGGTGGACGGGTGGACGGGTGGACGGGTGGACGGGTGGACGGGTGGACGGGTGGGGACAAGTCTGCTCAACTGGTTTAGTGAAGGAGGATTTCATCCGGAAACAACAAACCCATCAGTGGTCGGGGAATAAAGTGGCTAGAAACTCCCACATCAGTATATAGACCCCGTGGGACCCCCTGAGACCCTGTGAGACCATGTGAGACCCCCATAGACACTTTGAGACCCTTTGAGACCCTGTGAGAGCCCCTGTGACCCTGTGAGACCATGTGAGACCCTGTGAGACCCCGTGAGACCCTGTGAGACCCCCTGAGACCCTGTGAGACCCTGTTAGACCCTGTGAGACTTTGTGAGACCCCGTGAGACCCGTAGAGACCCCCTGAGACCCTGTGAGACCTCGTGAGACCCTGTGAGACCCTGTGAGACCCCGTGAGACCCTTAGAGACCCCCTGAGACCCTGTGAGACCTCGTGAGACCCTGTGAGACCCTGTGAGACCCCGTGAGACCCTTAGAGACCCCCTGAGACCCTGTGAGACCCTGTGAGACCCCGTGAGACCCTGTGAGACCCCCTGAGACCCTGTGAGACCCCCTGAGACCCTGTGAGACCCTGTGAGACCCTCTCTCCTCCAGTTTTATCGATTTCTTTTAACTTTCCTGCATCGTCTCTCATCACTTTATACTTTTAACGGTTTTCATTGATCTTCATGACTTTGTTCTGTAAACTTAAAACTCTGTGTCTTTTGTTATCGTGATTAAATTTGATTTACAATCTTTTTAAAGTGCAGAGGAAATACCTGTGTGTGTTCTTTAAATATAATTCAGTGAACGTCCCGTATCATAAACATTATTCATACCTTGGTGCCTCGGCTCCTGCGGCTCCGCACCTCCTCCTCTTCGCCGGAGTCCTCCTCCTCTCCGCCGGTCTCCTCTACCGTCCGGAGCCGCTTGGCTGCCCGGTGGTGTCCTCCTCCTCCTCCTCCTCCTCCTCCTCCTCCTCCTCCTCCTGCTCCTCTGTCTTCTCTCTCCTCCATCACGGACGAGTCGGTGAACACACGGATGAAGATGATCGGTTTAACGGAGGAAGAGACGTTGGCACCTTAACCTCTCTCTCTCTCTCTCTCTCTCCCCCCCCTCTCTCTTTCTCTCATCCTCTCTCGACAGATAGGAAACACACACAGACGTCTCACTCCGCCACGATGTTACAGTATTATATATATATTATGAGTTGCTGACGGGTCTCTGGATGCTGGGGGCGGAGCATCAGGAACCGCTGGCCAATCGTCTCTATCCGGTCCCTGATGCAGTATCCTCAGCATCAGGGAAGCTGTGCGCCTCTCACCTGTACATGACATAATGTTATTACATATAATAACTCACAGATTTAATCCGACACGTTTACATTAAAGAGTTACTGGATTTAAAAAACAAAGAAGCTTCACAGAGAAGTAAAAACACTTAAATACAAGGCAAATAAAAGAGATATGAAAATATATGTTTTATTAGAAATGTTTAAAAAGAAAAATACTTTTGTATGTTGAATGCAATTTCTAGGATACATTTTTATTTATTTTATTTACATTTTTTATATAGTTGTTCACCTTTCTGACACACTTGGGTTAACCTCTTTTATTGTAATTTAAACATCTAAATAAAACTATAAAATATTAAGCAACAGCAAAAAAATATGACATAAAATATTCGGGCTGTTTACTGACATTTTACTTATAACTGATAATTTAATAATGTTTTTAAAACAAAAATCAATATCTCATATCGTACCATACCACAGCGCCCCCTTGTGGCCCCTCTCCCCCCACCCCCACCCCCCCCCCTCCTCCCGGTCCTCCGGTAGGATGAGTTGGTGCTGCGTTCAGGTGAATCTTAGTCGGCTCTGTGAGACGTTCAAAGCTCACAGTTGCCAGCTGAGATTAAACTGGATCACAGCGGTTATTGTTTCCTTTGCAGACACTTTCAACATTGATTTTGTTTAATCAAATATTCACAAGTTATGAGACAAATATTATATTCAATCAAATATTGTTTGCACATTGTCTCATAATCCATTCATGAATGTAGAGCCCCCCAAACTCCAAAAGTGTTTCTTCTTCTTCAAAGCGTCCTCGACCCTCGTCGTCCTTCGGCCCAGCGGAAACACACCAAAAAAATAAGAAGGCGTTAAAATAAATCTGTTTTTAAAGTGTAAAGTGTCCTTTTGTTTGTCTCTCTAAGTCTATTAGACCTCATGAGGACTTATCGTTATCATCACATGAGAAGTTGGGATGTTCTGACACATTTTATCCATCAAAGTAAATACATTGTGTTCATATTATTCTCTGTTGTCTCCATTCATGCACCAGAAATACGTGAAATGACTCAAAGACATGAAGAGAGTTCCCTCAGTTATGAACGTTTAGTTTATATATAGACACTTTATGGAGAAATAATCAAGATGTTAAGCAGCTGCTTTAAAACACAAACATACAGCTTTAGCTCGGAGAACAAAAACAACAAAAACAACAACAACAAAACAATAAGCAAAGTATCTGTTGGACATTCAGAGTTATAGAGCTGTAATATTAATAAGTTTAAGTTTCAAAATAAAAGTCTTACCTCAGTGATAAACACACACGGGCTGCCAGCGTGAGGCGAGCTGTGAGAGTCTGTGCGTGTGTCTGACACACACACACACACTCACACACACACACACACACACACACACACACACACACACAGACACACCTCACCCTGCAGTTTGGTCTTCATGAATAAAGTTGGATTTTATTATTATTTAGATCTGAAAATTGGATAAAGCCATGTTAAACATGTATATGTATATAATATGAATACTATTTTTATACATAACAATCTCTTCTTTTATCATTGAATAAATCAGAAAATAACAGCCAGACCTTCTTTTATTTATTTTTTAAATAAAAAGTTATATAAATTAAGATATGAGTGATGAACTAACCTCTAACCTCTCTGTAAAAACATTTCGAATAAAGATAAAAATGAACTTTCCGTGTAATTTTTAATTCTCACATCATGGTGAAGAAATTGTGTTGAAGCCAGGTGTTTAATCTGGGTGTTTAGATAATAAATACATATAACATGTTTATTGATTTAATTTAGAATCACCCGTAAACCCCCGGAGATGTGGCGTAACACACACTTCATGTCTCAAACCTAGATGACATCACCGTCTGCAGGTTTCAGTTCTGGTAATTTCATCGTTGTCACACAGATTGCTTTGAAATAATTTAAATATTATTAGGAATGTTCCTCAGTACATTTTAAAGTAGTCTGTTTTTGAGTGATCGTTGACCCCTTGTTGGTCATTGATTAACTGCTTTTCTTTTGAAAAGGCTTCTGCGTGTGAGCGTAGCCTTGATGTCGTGTGTGTGTTTTATCGGGCAGCCGCCGGCCTTCCCACCTTTCCTCACGCGCAGCAGCTGACGTCTTCCCATCGTCGGAAAAACACCCAACGTGTCACCACGACCGATGGTTCACGTGTTCGTCCTGCGAATCGTTCGCCGGCAGATAAAAAACACGTCGAGGAAGGGCCTTAAAGATGCATTCTCTCTCCTGACCACCAGGGGGCGACTCCACTGGTTGTATAGCAGTCTATGCTTCATGTGTTAAAGCTACATTCTCTCTTCTGACCACCAGGGGGCGACTCCACTGGTTGTATAGAAGTCTATATGGTGACTCTACTCCCACACTTTTCATAATCCATGAGTAATCATCCCAGGCTGCTGACTGACTGACTCATATCATGCAGTTGTGTTATTGTTGGATGAATATTTACTGTAACTCATGAAAAAGAGGAACCTGAACACATCGTGACTTCAGTTCCTCCTTCTTCATTTCTTGTAAACTTAAAGAAATTAATGCAGCCGCCCGACTCCAGAGGCTCTGATACTAAACTTTAAGGTAAGAGCGTTGTTGTGTGTGTCTCATTATTTAAATAACTTTATGGAAACATGAGTAATGTGACACGAAAACTAACGGACTCTCTACAGTAACTCCTTTAAAATGAGTAAATACATTAAAATACTTGCTTGATATTAATGTTTATATTGATAACTAATTGTTGGTACATTGTTTTTTTCTTATAGTTAAAGTGATTAGTTAAAGTTAAATAAATCTCAGGTTTAATTAAGACACACGGCAGGTGAACAGAAGGAACTCTTTTTAAACAGGCAACATTTCAGGCTACTGAAAGTAACCGGAAACGTCCAAATTAACTTGAAAAATAAAAAAATAAAAAGTCTTCATTTGTAATATCCGGTTCTAATACAGCGCTGACCTACAACGTATATTATATTCTACTCCTCTTTGAGAATAACGGTCGGGTTTTATATTTCCAGTGTTGTTTCCCCAAAGGCTTTTATTCTGGTATTTCCTGTTATATTTTGAAAGTAACTTAGTCTAGGAAACCCGTAATTTATTAAACATTCACGTAAAGGTAACGTACATGAAGGGTTTACTCATCTTAAAAACTCAGGAAACCCAGTTGAATACGTTTATTTTACAATATATTTTAACCAGATAATATCTAAAGATATTTAGATATTTAATATCTAAATATCAAAAAATATTTTTGAGTTAACTGTTACTCGATGACGTGACCTCAAACAGTTACTTTAATTGTGTTTATGGTTGTAGCTTAATCCTAGTGGGATGGTTTATTCTAGACTCGCTGGAAAACGTTATTGAAGATGTTTAACATTCGTTAAATCTGTATTTATTAGAAATATTGACGCATAATCCGGCTTTCATTGCTCTTAACTTTCACTTTCGCTCTCGTCGTGACGCAGATGTGTTTTCTCCCTACAAACTGAAAATAAAAGTTACATAAATGTGTTAAATGTGAGTTTATTCATGTTTATGTATTTCTCTCTTAAACAACACATATTCTTATTAGTGAGTCGTGTAATCTGACGCAATACTTGTTTGTGCAACAGTTACCGACGTAACACAAATTGTATTGTGTGTAGATGACAATGGAGTGAGACGACCTTCTCTGCCCTTCAGCTCCGTGGAGTGGCCTGTGGCTCCCTCTAGTGGAGTAAGAGCGGAACTACACCCGCGGTTCTGTTAGTTTCTCCGTTTCAGATTTTTTAAATGATGGCACAGCTGGCGAATGGCGTATAGTCACGATAACGTCATTATGAGTTTTTATTGTCCTCAAAAAGTGGAATAAAAAAGTCCCAAACATTTTATTTTTAATTAATTAATTAATTTATTTATTTTTAGTTCGGGCTAAATTATTTTGTTAGATGAAATCTCACAGTCTCTCTTAAAAAAAAAAAATCAACTACTTGTATAAATGTAAAAAACAAATTGGAAACATTCTAAAAATGTTTGGCAGAGCTCGGATTCAACTTGTGTTTAAAGTGTCGGCAAAACAAAAAAATCTATTTTTTATCTTGATTAATTAAGATACCAATCAAATAAAAAAACAAATTCTGTAACAACACAAAATTGTTTGTAGTTTGAGTTTTATTTCATACTTAACATGTTGAATGTCTAGTGTTATCACATAACTTGCTGACAGCATCTTGTGTTTTTGTGACGCCGCAGGGCTCCGCCATGAGTGTGTGTGTGCAGACGGAGGAGGGAGCCCCTCCCTCTAAAACCGCTCCGCTTGAGGAACTCGACGGCCTCACCGAAGCTCCGAGGTGAGGCGATGATCTCTAAGCGCCCCTGACTCTCCTGCATGCCCCCCCCCCCCCCCCCACACACACACACACACACACATTCACAGTCGGACCTCCGTGTGTTGTGTTGGGTTGAAGTCCAGAGTGGCGGCGCGGACCCGACTCCCCCGGACCTGGATCCAGCTGCGTGTCCTTCAAGTCCATGCTGCCGCCTCTGGCGTTCAAACAACTTCCCTCAGAGGAACGGTGAGTCCTGCAGCAGGGAGCGATCCCGTGGCATCATGTCGGGTACGACCTCTAACGGCGGTGTCGGTGCGACCTTTGACTGCCGCGTCGTGTCCAAGTGGTTGCAAAGGGACGCCAGACGCAGATGTGGCACAAATGAGGTGTGATGGTGTTTCTGTTTCTGTCCCTCGGGGGCCGGACTCGGACTCGGACTCCACCAACAGAGACCAGTCCACGATTAATCCCCTCACCTTCGGAGATGACGGGTAAGGAGTTAAACAAATATGTTAACATACATGTGTGTGTATATTTATATATAAATATATATATATATATATATATATATATATTATATGTGTATATATATATATATTTATACATACATATGTTTGTATATATATATATATATATTATATGTGCGTATGTATGTGTGTATATACTGTATATATACACATCTATGTGTATATACATATTTATATATATTTATTTATACACACATAAATGTATGTATATATAAATTATATATATATAATATATACATTAATAAATAAATGTGTGTATGCATATGTGTGTATATATATTTATGTATATGTGTATGTATATATATACGCATATATCTCCTTTAGTGACCATGTTTTTTTCATAAATCTTATAATATTTAAACTTTATATCTATCAGACCCAAATTTATTACAAAGACACAGATCAGTTTCCCAGGAAATTCAGGTTTAAACTTAAAGAATGATGTAATGAATGAGACGCTGTCTCACCAATGAAGTTGAGCTTCATCTCAGATCAATCTAAAGGTTTCATTGGTTTCACCTATTTTATGACAAAATAAATGCAACATATTTTTCTCTGCAGTTTCCAGCAGGTTCCCAGTGGGCAGTCCGACAAGCTTCAGCCACAGGATTTGGACTCCATATTTAAGGTGCGTAAATATCCAACAACAACCATTGACCTCAACCCCAAATACAATAAACAAAATTTCAAATGATTATTGTTTCTTCTTTTCCAGACGCTCGGGGAAAGCATTGCCACCTACATGAAGAGCGAGCTGAAAACGTTTCAAACAACTCTGAGCCTTGGTTACCCAGAATGCCTAAAGAGGGAGGAGGAGGTGTTGGATGGAGAGGAGGAAGAGAAGAGGAGCAGCAGCCGAGAGGCGTGTCTGAAGATCACGCTGGACTTCCTGAGGAGAATGAAGCAGGAGGAGCTGGCTGAATCTCTGCAGAGGCGTAAGGGGATTTTATCCCGAATTCTACCTTTTCTCACATTAACATAAACGTCCACCGGCCAATCTCACCGTGTTGTGCGTTCATCCAGGAACCGTCGCAGCGGTTTGTCAACGACGCCTCAAATCCAACCTGCAGAACAAGTTCCAGAGTGTTTTTGAGGGGATCGCGAAAGCAGGAAATCCAACTCGCCTGAATCGGATGTACACGGAGCTCCACGTCACGGAGGGAGGGGCCACCGGGGTCAACGACGAACACGAGGTCAGACAGATAGAAACGGCATCCAGGAAACCCGGCAGACCGGAGAGAACCATCAGGTGTGAAGACATCTTTCAACCCTCACCGGGGAGACAAGTCCGAACAGTGATGACGAAGGGAGTGGCCGGAATCGGGAAGACGGTCTCGACGCAGAAGTTCTCTCTGGACTGGGCCGAAGGGAAAGCCAACCAGGACGTGCAGCTCACGCTCCCGTTCACGTTCAGAGAGCTGAACCTGCTGAAGGGGAGGAAGTACAGCTTGGTCGAACTCGTCCATCACTTCTTTCGCGAATCCGAAGAAGCGGACATCGGCCACTTCGACGAGTTTGCGGTCGTCTTCATCTTCGACGGTCTGGACGAGTGTCGGCATCCTCTGGACTTCCAGAACAACGAGGTCCTGACAGACGCGACGCAGTCCGCCTCGGTGGACGCGCTGCTGACGAGCCTCATCGGGGGGCGCCTGCTCCCCGGCGCTCGTCTCTGGATAACCACGCGGCCCGCGGCGGCCGATCTGATCCCCCCCCGGTGGGTGGACATGGTGACCGAGGTCCGAGGGTTCACCGACCCGCAGAAGGAGGACTACTTCGGGAAGAGATTTGTCGATCCGGAGCAGTCCAGCAGGATCGTCTCCCACATCAAGACCTCGCGAAGCCTCCACATCATGTGCCACATCCCGGTGTTCTGCTGGATCACGGCTACAGTCCTGGACCACGTGTTGAAGACCAGCGAGGGAGGAGAGCTGCCCAAGACCCTGACTGAGATGTACACCCACTTCCTGGTGGTTCAGACCAAACTGAAGAACATCAAGTATGATGGAGGAGCTGAGAGGGATCCACACTGGAGTCCAGAAAACAAGGAGTGGATTGTGTCCCTGGGGAAACTGGCGTTTGAGCAGCTGCTGAAAGGGAACCTGATCTTCTATGAATCCGACCTGAAGGAGTGTGGCATCGATGTCAGGGCGGCCTCGCTGTATTCCGGGGTGTTCACACAGATCTTCAAAGAGGAGAGAGGCCTGTACCTGGACTCTGTGTTCTGCTTCGTCCATCTGAGTGTTCAGGAGTTTCTGGCGGCCCTTCATGTCCATCTGACCTTCATCAACTCTGGGGTCAACCTGCTGTCGGAAGAAGAAGCCATCTTCTGGTGGTGGAGGTTTCTAGTCGGAAGAAAACCTGAACCGACGCATCTCTACCAGAGTGCTGTGGACATGGCCTTGAAGAGTCCAAACGGACACCTGGACTTGTTCCTTCGCTTCCTCCTGGGTCTTTCTCTGCAGTCCAATCAGAACCTCCTACGAGGTCTGATGACACAGACGGGGAGAAGCTCGGCGGCCAACGAGGAAACGGTCGAGTACATCAAGAAGAAGATCAGCGAGAATCTGTCTCCGGAGAGAAGCATCAATCTGTTCCACTGTCTGAACGAACTGAACGACCGTTCTCTGGTGGAGGAGATCCAACAGTACCTGAGTTCAGGAAGTCTCTCCGCAGATGAGCTGTCTCCTTCTCAGTGGTCGGCGGTGGGCTTCATCCTGTTGTCATCGGAGAACGATCTGGACGTGTTTGACCTGAAGAAATATTCTGCTTCAGAGGAAGTTCTCCTGAGGCTGCTGCCAGTGGCCAAATCCTCCAACAGAGCTCTGTAAGTGTGGATATGACGGCTCATTGGGATTGTTCTCAACCAATGGGCGTCTGTCAACAGAGAGTTGCAACATTAAACCAATTGATTGATCAGTTGACTTTTTTTTATGGTTTCTTCAGTTTTATTGTATCATTAATGCAGCCATAAAATTCAAATAAAAACGTATCATATTACAGTTAGTTTATTTAAGGCTTTGAGGAATTTGGGTAGGTCATTGGGATAACAGAGACGTTTTTGTATTGATAATAAATAAGTAAGTAGAGTTTATTTATATTGCATGTATCACAGATAGTGTCACAACGTGCAGAGCAGTAGTCAATTAAAACAATCTGACATTTAAAAAAGGCCAACATTTTTCAACAATAGCTGTTAAAAGCCAGGAGTATAGAAAATACAAATACACTAATTGTTCAAAAGATGGTCTCTTCATTTAAGATCCTTACTTATATCAGACCCATTCTTCTTTGGCAGATTCTCAAGTGTTTCCGAATATAAGTGATGTGTTTTTCACACAAAATGCTCCGTCTTTCAGGCTGAGCGGCTGTAATCTGACCGAGAGAAGCTGTGCAGCTCTGTCCTCAGTCCTCAGCTCCCAGTCCTCCAGTCTGAGAGAGCTGGACCTGAGTAACAATGACCTCCAGGATTCAGGAGTGAAGCTGCTCTCTGCTGGACTGGAGAATCCTCACTGCACACTGGAGACTCTCAGGTCAGTTTTTCAAGCGTTTCAATCTTGTTTGACGTAGAAGTTAATGCATGCAACAGACAGTCAACATCAGCAGGATTTATTAAAAGCTGCAATACAAATGACCTTTATCATACGATTTTGCTTCAACGTCTCCGGCGGGCAGACAAAGTTAATGAAATCGTATTCTGTGTCGGGCTCTCCAGGCTGTCGGGCTGTCTGATCACAGAGGAAGGCTTCACCTCTCTGGCCACCGCTCTGAGATCCAACCCCTCCCACCTGAGGGAGCTGGACCTGAGCTACAACCATCCAGGACCCTCGGGAGTGACGCTGCTGTCTGCTGGACTGGAGGATCCACTCTGGAGACTGGAAACGCTCGGGTATGAACGCACAACGAGATCTCCCTCACTGACACGCTCAGGACGGTGGGTCCACAGGCAATGAGACTGACCCTTACTGATATCAGACCCAGGATCATTCATTGACATCCATGACACATTCTGTTTTTACGAATTCTCATGTGTTTAGAAACCATTTCAAGTTACATTAATACCTTCTTTTTTTGACATTTTTGTCTTGTTTGACCTTTTGTTGTTGTGGTTTTATGTTGATGGGAAGTTCAATTAAGTCTTTAAGCCAGAAGTTAATCGAAGAGGGAGCTTCTGAAGGCTCGTCCTGATTTTGTTTTCGTCCCCCAGAGTGGAACACGGTGGAGAGCAGTGTCTGAGACCGGGCCTGAGGAAGTGTGAGTGTGTGTTCACCTTGATTCGTGAAGACAAGGCAGCGCATGTCTGTGTAAATCAACTGCGTTCAATTCTCAGTGTGAAAGAAGATCCAGAAAGATGAGTCATTGTGAATTCATGGATTTTTCCTCGATCCGTGTGAGATGATGAACTGCGTCTCGCTCTCTCCATCAGACGCCTGTGAACTCACGCTGGACACGCTCACGGCAAACAGACACCTCCGGCTGACTGACGGCAACCGGAAGGCGACGCACGGGAGGGAGGAGCAGCCGTACCCCGAGCAGCCAGAGAGGTTCGACTACTGGTACCAGGTGATGTGTGCGGAGGGTCTGACTGGTCGCTGTTACTGGGAGGTCGAGTGGAGTAAAAGGATCGACATCGCCGTGACTTACGGAGGAATCGAGAGGAGAGGAAACATGAAGGGCTGCAGGTTTGGAGGGAACAGTCAGTCCTGGTGTCTTTTCTGCTCCAATGATAATAGTTACTCCGTCAGTCACAATAACATCAGTACAGACCTCCATCCCTCCTCCTCCTCCTCCTCCTCCTCCTCCTCCAACAGAGTGGGTGTGTATGTGGACTGGCCTGCTGGCACTCTGTCCTTCTACAGAGTCTCCTCCGACACACTGGTCCACCTCCACACCTTCAGCACCAGATTCACTGACCCTCTTTATCCCGGGTTCGGGTTCTGGTCGTTCAATACCTCGGCGTCTCTGTGTTCACTGGAGGAGGGAGATGCTCAGATGGCACGCACTAGGGTTGGATACCATTAAACGTGGAGACCGATGATGACAAGAGCAGCCTTGACTGAGATTAGTAGCGTAACGTTGATCGCAAGTCTTGCGTTCATAAAAATAGGCCAACAAATAATAAACTAGAACGGGCACTCGGTATAGCGCATACCTTCGCATATCACAAGATTGAGCATTCAATTATGAACATTTTGGCATTAGTTGCATGCCAATTGGATACAAATTGACCGCGCTATAGTAAAAAGAAGATGTTGACCTTTTCATGACCTTTGACCCGATCAATCCCAAAATCTACTCAAATGGTCCCCTGATAATAACCAATCATCCTACCAAATGTCATGCGATTCGGTGAAATACTTGTTGACTTATGCGAATAACACGCATACAAATACACGGCGATCAAAACATTACCGTCCGCATTTTCAATGCGAAGGTAATTACCCATTATAACCATGTTTAAGCTAGGTCATAGCTAGCTCTAGCTACGAGCTGCGGGCGCGACAGTCTGATATCCGTTTTTAGTCAGTGCTCCATGAAAACGGCTTTTACAGGGAATTAAGTTTCCGTTTAGGCACCGGTATCGTTTTAAAAGTCCTGGTTTAGCACCAGTATGGGTAATAAAAACAAAGGATACTCATCCCTAGCACTCACACGGCCGACTACTACCACCACGTTTCTATTTTTATACCCAAATCTTTCCGAACCCGGTCAAGACTCTTAGTACTTATTTTATTTATTTCAATTAGACTGAACGGATACTTATATCTCAGCGGAGGATTTTGAGGGCAGGTTGGTTAATGGCGGGTTATCTGTTATCTGTATGCTGCCACGCTTCCTTTACTATATCCTATTTCCTTTAGCGTAGGGAACACTAGACCGGTGGATCGAACAAATCTTTACTTGAGTTGTACAGCGGAGAGTTTGTAACTTGACTCACTTTTATGGGTCATAAATAAAGGAGCGTCTCTTGAACTCTCCTTCACATCGCGCCTCGACTTCAACACGTTTTCCATGAAGGGAATTTAGGATTTTTTTATGCGTAAAGCACCAAAAGCAGTTTAGCAAACTGGTCTATTGTTTCTTGAGAGGATATTATATTGTGTCAGTTGTGATTTTATTGTATTGTTGTACTTTGGCTATGCATCTAATAATATGTCTGAATGACAGGATCAACGTGGTGTTTGTATATGCACCCGTACTGTCGATACTCAAAGCACTTTCCTGGGTTATTGGTAACAAATAGTCTCAATCTATAAAACATTAAAGCACAGGTGTCAAACACAAGGCCCGCGGGCCAAATCCGGCCCGCCACATCATTTTATGAGGCCCCTGATGGCTTGAAAGACATTTGATCACCTTTTCTTAAAGAAATGTAAGACAAATATCCTGTGCTTTTATTTTGAAGGTTTCAAATGAAATGGATTTATGTTATAAAATATGAGAAATATTCTTATGTACAATATTTCTACACTCAAGTAAACAGTAAATGGACCCTACCTCAGAAAATATATTTACGGTAGTAAAGATCAAGGGACAAATTATATTTTTATGTTCTTTAAATTGTGTCGTGTCGCGCGTATATACAATGTTTGTTAAGTTTTAAAAGGTCTTTTTTGGCACGACGAGAAAGTCACATTTTGTCATAATTGTCGAGTAATGTGTCGTAGTGAATCATAATACTGTGAAAATACGTAATTAGGCTGAGTCGGCTTTTCACTGACAACATATCTGAGCCTTTTGGGTTCTGGTTTAACTCCTCAATGTTGCTCAGTGTCTCTTTTTGTAGTTTTAACCCTTTAAGCCCCAAGGCAGTTTTTAGGATTCTGCTCGAAATTGCATACCCAACCTAAAAAGGGTGTATCTCTGCAACCACAAGGGCTATTTGAATAATGTTGGTGTTATAATACAGGCAACCCATGTGCGCTTTTGTTCAGATGTGTAGATATGCTACTGGTTAAGAGTAAATCAATATTGAAACCCAGCAAAAATAGAAGTTTCAAGTCTGAATATAAAAAAAACACTTTCAGGATGATTATCTCTTTGAAATGATTTCTCACTAAGGTCTAACTCTCTCCAAAATCATAACACAATATGTAAACCTTCCCTCTGCAAAGTTTGACTTTGAAAAAGTGAAGCAGAACAAAGTTAGAGAGGGTTTAGTACGGAGAGAATTCAGGCGAATTGTTTTTTAACTAACCCTGACCCTAACCCCATTTGCATTTTCTCATGTACCAAACCTTATATTTCACTTGTATCTTATTGATGGTGTTCAATACCCTTATGGTGTTCAGTTTTTGGCAAAAAAAAGAAGCAATATTTGCAATATTCATAAGCAATGGAGCGATTCATGTTGCTGTGTTCTTTGGTTAATATCTCAGTGATGCTTTGGAGCAGAGGGATTTGATGAATATATTTGGAATCTGTGTGGAGTTGTCTTGCTTTTTGACATCTTTTTCTTCTGATAGCACCAAGCTACAGGTTGCTAGTTCCGGAAACATGCCGAGTGGGAAAATTATGATTGATATTTTAATAACTATTTTAGTTGGTGTTTGCGTTGTGTTGAAATGGCTGACTAATTATTGTAGCCCAGGTTCTCTTGATTAATTTGATGTGTAGCATCAATATATTTGTTCATGATTATTGTAATGTTTTACACAGTTTAATATTTTCTTTTAAAAAGGACCATATATGGTCCCTTGGGGCTTAAAGGGTTAAATACTTTCAGACTGCAATTTTTGAATGGATGTGACATAACAAAGCAATAAATGAGCCATAAAGCAGCTTCAACTAAGTTAGACCCGACTGAACGTAAAGAGGTCCACCAAGTTGAGGAAGGTTGGCTAAAGATTCCTTGTAAGGATGAGAAGTTACATAAGTTATGATAAGTTATATCGATATGTTATGTACGTAAGAACCAGCGAGTTTTAGCTGCTGATAACATGTTATGACTCAAAGGCTTTAAAGGAGTTTAAATTTAAATCCTTGGAAAAGTCTTATTTGATGACTTGTGAACACCTGATCGTCGGATGAGTCATCAAATTCAAACTATTTTACAGAAGAGAAATGAGGGATTTTGTAGTAAATTTACTTTCATACAGATTTTTATTTTTACATTTGTTTTTCACCATGTGATGTGTATTTTTTGCAAGCCTGCTTTTTTTAGAAGACTGTCTGACCAACAGATTTCAATAAAACTGTTTTTATATTTGATTGACATTGTGGCCCAATTGATTTCTTCTTCATCTGATTGAATATCTAAAGATATATTTATTGTAATTACATGAACCTTTACTGAAGGCCTTTACTGAAGATCGACCACTCCTGGAGTCTGTTGTCATATAGTCCCTCAGTATCGCTGTGCTCTCTGTGAGAGGGGCAGTTTACTCTTACAGATAAATAAAAAAATCACTTTTTTGTTGTTGTAATGTTGGCTAAAGAAATACAAGAACATGTCTTAGTCTCTTTTTACTCTCCAGCTAGTGGACTGAATGTGTGTGAGTTTAAATACCTTTCGCATGTCATGGAAGATGGCTCGGAGAAGCCTGTGGGATTTGCGTCAAGGACACTGACGGCTGCAGAGAAAGGTTACTCACAGTTAGACAAAGAAGGTCTAGCCATTGTTTTTGCAGTAAAGCGGTTCCATCAGTACTTATATGGGCAGGTGTTTAAGATCTATACTGATCATAAACCCCTGATGAGCCTGTTCAGTGAAACGCGCGGCATACCACCGCTAGCCTCAGCCAGAATCCAACGGTGGGCACTCATCTTGTCAGCCTACCAATACAGCAAAGTGTACAGAGCAGGGAAGGACAACGCAAACGCGGATGCGTTGAGTCGCCTGCCATTGCCGGAGACACCGGTCTCAACATATGTGCCTCTGGAGACTGTTTTTTCATTCGAGAAGTTGTCACAGACTCCTGTAAAGGCAGCCCAAGTCAAGCAGTGGACAGAGAGAGACCCGGTGCTGTCCAGAGTAAAGACCTACCTGTTACAGGGCTGGCCCAGCAGGGTTGACAGTGAGGAATTGAGACCATATGCCAAATGCAAGACGGAACTCAGGATGGCTGCATTTTCTGGGGTGCAAGAGTAGTTGTTCCTCCCCCAGGTCGCTGCCAGATTGTGAAGGAGCTACATGAGACCCATCCGGGTGTGTCGCGAATGAAGAGCCTGGCGAGGTCCTATGTCTGGTGGCCAAAGATGGATTTAGACCTGGAGAACGAGGTAAAATCATGCACACAATGCCAGTCTGATCAGCACATGTCACCACCAGCCCCTTTGCATCCCTGGGTGTGGCCAGAACACCCCTGGTCTAGACTACATCTGGATTTTGCTGGGCCATTCATGGGGGAGATGTTTCTCATCATGGTGGATGCACACTCCAAGTGGATAGAAGCGCACATCATGAGCAACATAACCGCCCCCAAAACCATAGACAAGCTCAGACAAATATTCGCAACTCATGGGTTGCCTGACACGGTGGTCACGGATAATGCTCCGACGTTTACCAGTGAGCTGTTTGGTGAGTTCATGGAGCAGAATGGAATTCGGTATGTTCGTACAGCTCCTTTCCACCCAGCCTCGAATGGCTTGGCGGAGCGTGCTGTCCAGACGGTGAAGGAGGGTCTGAAGAGGATGAAGGGGGACACGCTAAGCACCAGGCTGTCCCGGTTCATGTTTAAATACCGTCTGACGCCACAGACCACTACGGCTCGTGCTCCAGCAGAGTTGTTGATGGGGCGTAGGCCGAAGTCAAAGTTGGTCCAGACATAAAGGCCACGGTGATGAGGAAGCAGGAGAAGCAGAAGGAGGGACATGATCAACATGCGCAAGAGAGACAGCTGAAACCAGGTGACCATGTCTATGTGAGAAATTTCAGCTGCAGCTCGAGTCAGAAATGGCTACCGGGGGTGATCCTGACGCAGAGAGGTCCTCTCTCATATGTGGTGGAGCTGACGGATGGACGAGTGTTCCGCAGACATCAAGACCACGTCCGCCTACGTCATGACGTCAGCCCAGAGATCGTCAGCACCTCAGAGTTCCCCCTGGTGAGCCAGCCGACTGTGGGAGTATCACCTGAGGAAAGGGCACTCGGGGAAGTGTCTGTGGCCCCTGCAGAGGAAGGACAGTTGACTATGGACCCACAGACCCCGTCACCTGAACCAACCACAACACCTACACCGGCAGTGACAGCTACAGCTCCGGAGATGGTGCGCAGGTCACAGCGTGCTCGGAAGCCTCCAGACGGACTGATTGTTGGTTAATCACTGTTATGTTAACGTTAATTGAATGTGCCAGTTGTAAGTGTATATGCCAGATAGAAATGTGGTTAAAGTTAAGGTGTATGACAGACAATGACACTAGATTATCTTAATTTAACAAGTTGATTTGTATTAGGGGAATGTGGTAATTTAGTGGGGGAGGAGCGTTGTAATGTTTACAATAGCAGTCTGTTGTGATACCACTAGGGGGAGCACTAGTATAAAGTAACACCTGTTTAGCACTTCCGGGAACTCGGTAGTCCGGAGTAACGTACCTGAGTATACCTTGTATTTGCCACCTATCCTCTTGCATATAAAGCTAAGCTTGATATACCCTACTTCGTGGTCCGTGTCCGTGACTGAGTTTACCACATAATATTAACTTGTACCTGATTTGTGATGTAACTTCTTAAGTTCTTTCAAACAAATAAAGTGTATTTTTTCAATAAAGCTTCCATGTGATGCTTTAAAAAAAGAAATGTAAATTGGTATTATAAAATATAAGTAGAAGCAGGCACGTGCACAGGTAGAGCAAGTAGAAAGATAAATGCTATGTGGGCAGCTTAACAAGGTGCTCTCCTGCTGCTCGTTATGACAGCTGAGTTTACATCACCTCACAAAATCACACGCACAAATACAAAAAAATATGTCTTTAAAGATTTAAAGTTGAAGAGAGAATATGTCTTTAAAGATTTAAAGTTGAATTGAACCACATGCCATTAACAGCTCTCAAGTTCTAAAGACAGGTAAGAGTGACTGATGCTTTATTTTCATTGGTTGCTGGATTAAATCTTACCCAGATACAACAGATAGGTTTTTTTCTGATTGGCTATCGTGTAGCCCAGCTCTTCTTTCTGATTGGCTGATAAGTGGCACCTCGCAGTAGAACTGCAGGGGAGCGCTTGATTTCTCCACAGTGGTAGAAGACCTCGACAGCGCATTCATTTTGAAAGGAACAGATAAAACGCAATCAACGCATTTGGAGATCGAAAACTATGCGTCGCTTAAAATACGTCACATACTGCGTTGCTCTGATTGGTTGTAGCTCTATCCAATTGAGAAGAGGCATTTTCTTTCCTGGTTCGGTTGAGACCCGCCCCATAATCACAGCCCAACGGAGCGGATCAGACTCACATTCTGACTAGAACGATGAGGATGACATCGTCAGGCTAAGTGTTAGGTATTCTGAAACAGGGCACTTTGCAGATGGTGGGAAACAGGCTTCCGGACGCGCGTGAATTAAGTTATCAACATTTAATGGCAGGAAGTGTAGAACACACAGTCAAAGCTCACGGCCGTGCTCCTCCTCGGTCCCCGGCTCTTCCTCAATCCGCAGGCTCCCCCCCCCCCCCGACCTTACGGCCTGGCGGTCACCTGGAGAAGAGACACGATTTACCCCGAAGTTGTATCACTCGCCCGGGGTCAAAACGTCATTTCCGGTCAAGTATTTTCACAATAAAAGTCATGTCTATCATTGTCTGTATTAAAGTCACTTTCACAATAAAAGTCCCTTGTTATTGTAAGTCACGTCACGGATTTCAACCGGCTTCGTCGATCTATAATACTAACATACAGTCACTCTCATGCAACAAACATTAATTCTTGCCATTTACATTTACATAGAGTAAACATGACCCCTATGCTTCATAACACATTAATAACAATATCAATATTCTCCCTAATATTTTCTATTATAATATCTTTCTATATGTATTAATTTAAAACAAAAGACCTCTGCAGATGTTATCAAAATAAACTATTACAACCTAACACTAGCAACCAATTACTTAACTTTGAAAAATCATTTTGGCGATGGGTGCCCTTTTTTTTAGGATTGAGCACCCGCCCCCAGAAATGTGTGTGTGTGTGTGTGTGTGTGTGTGTGTGTGTGTGTGTGTGTGTGTGAATGTTCTCGTGAATGAATGAATAATTAACAACCAGCACGAGCCGCTGCAAAAATGTACCCAAACTAGACCCAAAGAATGCAGCGCAACATTTGACGGAGTGTTTTCATTGGACACCAGGGGACCGCAATGCATTGTGGGATTCCAGACCGGCAACGCAACAACTTGAGGGCTTGAAAGCTGCACAATTATAACTTGATGAAATCACAGTTATTTAGTTGAACATGTTTTCAAGGAGAAGAAGCAGCAGACAATGAATAAATAGTTATGAGTTGACGGACAGGTGACGTCAGGAAGAGTCACAGGGTGAGCTCTGCCCTGCGCTTTGTCTCTCAGGTTGCCTTCTGCTTCCTCCGCCCTGCGACACAAACAGTCAGAGTCCAAACTATCAACGTCTTATTAAACATGAAGAGACAGTTGAGTCCACTTAAAAGACTTTTTTTTTTCTTTATAAAGTTTTTAACTGTTCCTTTACAGTAACTTTGGTTGAAGCGGTTCGATCACTGACAGCTGACACGTCTCTATTGTCTCTATTGTCTCTATTGTCTCTGTGTCTCTGTGTCCTGCAGAGAGGACATTAATCAGCTTTAATACATTAGATAACTATCTTACTCAACGTTGAGCTTTTGTTTTGAAGGGCAACAGCAGAAAAGCCAATCTCAATTCATGCTCAATGTTGAGCTTTTGTTTTGAAGGCCAACAGCAAAAAGCTGATCTCAGGGAGATCGGCTTTTGGCAAAACGCCAAGCATGTACCTGAAGGTTTAGGCATTTCAATTTTCAACATATATTTATTAACGACGATTTTTTATGTCGGTGTACTTTGAACTTGTGTATCATGTGAAGTTCTCATAAAGCTCCTTCTGCATTTCCTCCTGCCGGTCTTTCATAAGAGCTGCAGATAAGAGTGAATAAGAAGTCCTCATGATGTCAGCAGTGTTGGAATAAATGTTAAATATTCAACTGCAAAGTGGAAAAGCATGTTTGATACTTGTTTTGTATCACACTGGGATGTTTGCCAAAATGTATTGGATGGCCCTACCCAAAAATAAATTCCACCTGCCGCACTGGCAGATGACTCTGAGTCACAGGGAGGTGGAGGTGAGGTTTACACCCAGAGCTGCAGGTAAGAGGCGGAGCCACCTGAGCAGGAGAGCTGCTGCGTCACACTCAGGAAACGAGAGTTAAGTTCAGAGTCAGAAACACTGCAGTGGAGACGAGTCTCTGCTTTTCTCTCGGCGACGATTCAAAGTGACGTCTTCAGGTTTTCCTCCACAACTCAACAGAGTCTCTTCAAACACTGGTGAGTACATCTGATCACATTCACACCTGTGGTCTCCAGGATTAACACAACACTTTAGCTTTACTCGGGCAGGAAGTTCCTCTCTGATCGCTTCATACCTGATGAATTATTAACAATATAACTGGCTGTCTGTCCACAGTCCCACGACACAGAAACTCACTTTAACTGCTTCAAACTGTCTCAGGAGGACTTTAGTAACTCGGAACTGAATCTGTGGGTTTCAGTTTAGTTTCACTTTGACTGTCCTGCTTTTGTTACTGTTCATGGATCACTTCCTCTATTTCCTCTGGTAGTTTCACATTAAGAGTTTAAGGCTTTTATTGTGAAGCAGCTGGAGGAAATGTGATGTGTTAGTCATCAGTAAGCAGAGCTTTGTTGTGGTCTACTCTACACAACAGGAAGTGGACATAATATTTGCCGTTTGTAGTTCTCATACTTAAAAGAACAATATTTACAGATAGACACAAAACTATTTAGAATTTTAAAAATATATTTTCTTCCTCAATGTGCCTCAAGACGCTCAGTAACATGATGAAGACGCTGGTTGCTGAAGCTGAGATGAAGAGGGTCCAGAAGTTTGCAGTGGACGTGACTCTTGATCCTGAAACAGCTTATGATCAACTCATCCTGTCTGATGACGGGAAACAAGTGAAACATGCTCAGGTACATCAGCCACGTCTCCCTGACAATCCACAGAGGTTCTCTTGTTGGCCCTGTGTTTTAGGAACACAGAGTTTCTCTTCAGGAAAACTTTATTTTGAGGTTCAAGTTAAACAAAAGACTCAATGGATTTTAGGAGTGGTCAGAGAGTCGGTCAACAGGAAGAGAAAGATCATATGGAGACCTCAGAGCGGTTTCTGGAATATAGGGTTGATGAATGGAAACGAGTACTACACTCTTGATGACCCTCCAGTTCCTCTCCCCCTGAAGTCCGTCCCTCAGAAGGTGGGGGTGTTTGTGGACTATGAGGAGGGTCTGGTCTCCTTCTATGACGTAGAAGCTGCAGCTCTCATCTACTCCTTTACTGGCTGCTCCTTCAAGGAGAAACTCCTCCCATTGTTCCATCCTGGTCTTTTTCATGATGATGGTATAACCTCCTTTCCTCTGATCATCTCTCCTGTTGGAGTAAACTAATCACTTCTCTCACGTCCTTCAAGGGAAATATTTAGACTCAACCCTGTGTGGTCTCCATCTTATCACCTCCTCCTCCTCATCTCCTCCTCCTCCTCATCTCCTCCTCCTCATCTCCTCATCTTCCTCATCTTCTCCACCTAATCTCCTCCTCCTCATCTCATCTCCTCCTCCTCATCTTCTCCATCTCATCTCCTCCTCCTCATCTCCTCTTCATCTCCTCCACCTCATCTCCTCCTCATCTTCTCCTCCTCATCTCCTCCTCATATCCTCCTCCTCATCTTCTCATCTTCTCCACCTCCTTATCTTCTCCTCCTCATCTTCTCCACCTCCTCATCTTCTCCTCCTCCTCATCTCCTCCACCTCATCTCCTCTACCTCATCTTCTCCTCCTCATCTCCTCCTCATCTTCTCCTCCTCATCTCCTCCTCCTCCTCCTCATCAACTCCTCATCTCATCCACCTCATCTCCTCCTCTTCTCCTCATCTCCTCCTCCTCGTCTCCTCCTTGTCTCCTACCTAGGGATGCACAGATACTCGTACTCGTGCAGCCTCGTTCCCTCGTTCTTCTCCCTCCTCTTTTCTCTGAGGTTGTCGTCTGTCTGTCTGGAATGATCTGTCAGGGTTTCCAGCAGAAACTCAATAGAAATACAACAAAAACATCTTTATTCTTTTGTATTTGTTTTCTATCTGATGGGCAGCTGCAGAAAACATCTTCACTCAGTCATCGGGATTCATTTAGGGGTAATACACATTCTGCTCTTGCTTATTTAAGGTAGCTTAGCCGATAGCTAACAGTAGATCCATAAAATGAAGACTCAGGAATCCGGAGTTGAATTTAGGGTCTTTAGTATAAATCTTTGAAATTGTAAAACTGTGGAGACATAACATGACATAACTTCACAAACTGTCCACGCACATGTACATAAACCACACTATGATTAACACAAAGCCATCATGCCAGAAAGTACCCCTATCCATCAACATGGATAACCTGATTATTTAAAGCCCCACTATGTAACTTTTCCGACCTTAAAATAACAGCTTGAAAAAAATGGTGCTGCTACAATGATCTGGAGGAGAGAGAAAGTTACCGGGCGGCGGGCGGAGTTTTTCTTTTTTTTTTTCAAGCACCACCCCCTTTGCCCTGGATGACAAAACTGCCCTTTTTAGCTGGAGACACTTTTTTCTTCATTCTTCAGTATTTAAGAATAAAAAATGGTCTCCGTCATCAAGTCCTCCAAAATGTGTCTGGATATCTGACGGGCGTTTTTTTTTTTTGTTCTTGTGAGAATTTCTCCCCGACATGATCCGCGGTGTTTTATAAATGTCACAATAATTCACAGCTAGAACATAGCAGCTAAAGTATGCTAACAATAGCTCTCGGTGTCATGCTATCCATGTGCCACATTGTTTTATGTGGTATGTTTCTCTTTGTTTTGCCTGTTCCAGTTTTACAAAGATCAATCTTGTGATTATGAAATATTGATAAACTCTGTCAAATTCATTGAATGTATTTTATCTCTAAATCTGTCCTTCTGTACACATGACATCTATTTGTAATTTGTGAAACTGGGCTATACAAATAAACTAAATTGAATTGAAAAATCTTGTATGAGTATAATTACAGATGGTGAAAAGAGTAAAGGCAAGAAAAAACAACACTTTTTATAGCTTCTTACTAACCAAGAGTGATGTCATGCTGGTAAATATCAGATTGAGGCTTTATTAAGTTTTTACAGAAGTTTCATATTTCCCAGCATAACCGAACGGTCCAGGTTAGTAAGTTGTTTATTATATGGCATTTTTCACTCCTATTATTTTGTAAATGAAGATAAATTGTAACTGTAAACATGTAAACATGTCATTTTGTTCAACTCTCAAGTCTATTCTGAAACGGGGCACTTTGCAGATGGTGGAAAACAGGCTTCCGGACGCGCGTGAATTAAGTTATCAACATTTAAGGGCAGGAAGTGTAGAACACACAGTCAAAGCTCACGCCGTGCTCTTCCTCGGTCCCCGGCTCTTCCTCGGTCCCCGGCTCATCCTCGGTCCGCCGGCTCCTTCCGCCTCAGCCTTACGGCCTGGCGGTCACCTGGAGAAGAGACACGATTTGTCTTTTCCCCAAAGTTTTATTGTCTGTATTAAAGTCACCTTCACAATAAAAGTCCCTTGTTATTGTAAGTCACGTCACGGATTTCAACCGGCTTCGTCGATCTATAATACTAACATACAGTCACTCTCATGCAACAAACATTAATTCTTGCCATTTACATTTGCATAGAGTAAACATGACCCCTATGCTTCATAACACATTAATAACAATATCCTCCCTAATATTTTCTATTATAATATATTTTTATATGTATTAATTTAAAACATAAGACCTCTGCAGATGTTATCAAAATAAACTATTACAACCTAACACTAGCAACCAATTACTTAACTTAGAAAAATCATTTTGGCGATGGGTGCCCTTTTTTTTGGTTTGAGCACCTGCCCCCAGAAATGTCTGTGCACATGCCTGAGTAGAAGTATAAAGTAAAATAATGTGTAAATAATCAAGTAAAGTCCAAATATTTAATTAAATATTTTAATAAATGTAGGTTAAACACTAAAACCATAACAGAAGCTTTGGGCAACCAAAGAAATAAAATCCTCTATCTAAAGGCTTTTACTGATGCCTGACTGTAAAACGTCACACAATCAACGCGTTTCACGCTTTGTTTGAGTTGCTATTTCATAAACTGTCTGGTGTAAAATACATAACATGTAATAATACATATGCCTATTATTTTATAACATGCCCCGAGAATAGTTTAACCAACCCTTTGAACGCCAGTTAATCATATTGTTCAGGCGGCTGGTCGGCACCTTTATCCCGGACCCCACGCTCCGAACCGGTGAAGCCGCTGAAGGTGAGAGCGACAATTACGTCATCAGAGGCTCGTTTGAGACTCTAATTCTCCGGTTTGAGTTTTATTTTCTTCTGCTTCGCTGACTTTACAAGGAACGGAGGTCTGTGAGCAGGTTAGAGAACACAGAGGCATCGTTCAGCTTAATGTTTTACTAAATGACAGGATGAAGCTTCAAGCTAACGCTAGCTAGCTAGGACTTGTTTACCTATTAACAGTCTTAATACCAACAGGTAAACAAGGTACTAAGAGATAAACAAGTCCTTATACTTGTGCAATGTTACATTATACGCGTTTGTAATATAACTTTACACTTGGTGTGTAAGGTGCACCCAGCTAGCGAATGCATGCTTATGCTAGACTGGTAGAGGAAGTAAAAGTACTCTCTTACTAGTACAAATACTCTGTTACTCTACGAGTAAAGCTGCTTAAAAATGTCAACAAAGTATAGAAATGTACCTTTTGTAACTGTACTTGTATACATGATATCATTAGAGTATTATTATGAATGATACATTGATGTAAAAGTAGGATTTTACAGTTGTACTTGGTGATTGTTAATTGATTGTTAACTATAGAGTAGTAATTATAACTATAGGGTAAATGCAGTGAAGTACAAAGTACAATATATGTAATGGCAATACTTGGGAATACTCATGTAAAGTACCCTGAAACATGTCTTACGTACTTCACTTGCGTTTCATTCCACCACAGATGAAGCAGTCCTGCAGTAAAATATCCTTCATGACTTTATGAGGTTCAGTTTGTAGTTTATGTTTATTTTCTGCCCTCGTTGAGGGAAATGAGGTGGACAAAATAATAGAAACACCTGCCAGCATAACGCAATACAGTTCAGCAAATTAGTCAATTTAATTGAGGAATAAATAGCGAATAAAACATCCGGGAATAGTCAATATTTTACTAATTATTCATAATTTCCAAAGTTAAAGTACGTATTTGTCGTATTTATTGTCTGACTAAAAGTCCCAAACTATAATATATAATTAGTTTAAACCTAACAAGTTCCCTCACGACCAGTTCATCTGATTATTATTCTTATAAAATGCTGGAAAATAGTGAAACATGTCCATCACAATATTTTCAGTCGGAAGACTCAAATATATTATTAATATATAGTTTACATTAAATAAATATATACAATATTTATAATTTAAGAGAGCAGAGAATGTAGATTTGAATGTAAACTAATCCTAATTTGTTTGTTTTAATTAATTAATTAATTAATTGTTTTAGCTCTAAAAACCTAATGAGTGTGATCAGAATAAAAAGGGAATAAAGATCGTAGAATGTCACCTGTGTGATAACGAGAAAACTAAACACACTAAATAAATGTGTGTTGGGTAAACTGACAGCAGCAGACTGGGATCTGTCCTCTACATCCTGACGCCGGTCCTTGTTTATGTCCCCCAGCTCGGTGCCCGTCACTCATGGGTCTGCGGGGGTTCTGGCAGGGCAACAAGGTGCTGCTCGTGATGGTACCGAGTTTGGCGCTGATCCACTGGGGCTGGTACCAGCTGAAGGAAAACCCGCAGCTCTACAAACCCAGAGAGGAGCACATTCCTGAGCCCGGCATCGTCGCTTACGTTTCCCCCCGCGCCGCCGAGAGCAAGTGACCCGCTCGGAGGTACCGGGCGGCTTCCTGTGGGCCGGCGATCCAGCACCAGCACCGAGGTGCGTTCAGCTGCAGTTCCGCGTCCGTCCACTAGATGCTGCTCCAGGGAAACTCCCTCTCTATTGTGTATTCAGGCAAATGGGGAAAAAAACTAAATTATCTGTTAATACGCATTTAATTCAGGTTTTACACAACAATTTAAATATTGTGTTAAGAGTGCTGACTTAAAATACAAACAAACAAAGGGTTAACCTAAAATAAACAAATGTACAAGAATGCAAGATTAGTTAGTTTCAGTTACTTTCACACCTTTCTTTAGACTGAATAAATTCCAAACTATGTAAACAACTTCCACCTCATTGAAGGCCGTGACGCCAAAATCCGCCGTAAAAACATCCGCTCTGGGTCCAGATCGACTCCCCGCTGCCTGGCTTTGACCCGCGTATAAATCAAGTTGTGTGTGTGTGTGTTCCCCCCCCCCACAGAAGCGTCGCTATGAAGCCCCCCCGCAGCTGGCTCCGGAGGAACTGGCTGTGGGCGGCCGGCGGTGCGTTCCTGAGCGTCCACGCCGCCACGTGGCTGATGCAGAGCGCCGTGAAGGACGCCGTGCGCTCCGAGGCCGCCACGCGCTCCGAGGCCGCCGCCCTCAGGCAGAGGCCGGCCTGGGAGCGACCGGACTGACTGTGTGTGTGTGTGTGTGTGTGTGTGTGTGTGTGTGTGTGTGTGTGACACAGCGGGAGACACGCCCATCGATGAACTCTCAGAGCAACGAACCGCTCGGCCCACTAAGAGCTGCTCTGTGGGACAGTTTATTTTCTATTTTATTTCTTGTTTATTTCTTTCGTTCTTCTCCGTTTGATCTACTGGTTGCTTTATGAGTGAAATGTGATTCACTGTAAATTATTGAATAAACTAATACAAATTATCAAAAGTATCAAAATACATAAACCTTGACATTTCTTTAAAGGGTCCAACTCTTTATCTCTTGTTGTTATTACCGATCCACTAAATGATCCACTACGTTTAAAGACATTTAATCGACACAAAATCTCGATGAAGTTTCTAAAATGTATTGCCAAAATATTCACTCCCTCGTGTAGAAGATGTGAATGAGACACTTTGAGACACTTTGTGACACTTTGAAACACGTTGAGACACTTTGAGACTCTTTGTGACACTTTGAGACTCTTTGAGACACTTTGAGACACGTTGAGACACTTTGAGACACGTTGAGACACTTTGAGACTCTTAGAGATACTTTGTGACACTTTGAAACACTTTGTGACACTTTGAAACACTTTGTGACACTTTGAGACTCTTTGAGACACTTTGAAACACTTTGAAACACTTTGAGACACTTTGAGACACTTTGAGAATCTTAAAGATACTTTGAGACACTTTGAAACACTTTGAGACTCTTTGTGACACTTTGAGACTCTTAAAGATACTTTGAGACACTTTGAGACACTTTGAAACACTTTGTGACACTTTGAGACTCGTTGTCTGTGATGTGTGCAAAATATAAATAACCTTTACGTCTATCCGGTGTACAGATGTAATCGGTGGACCGCCCGTTAGGATCCCGGCGGGCCGCCTCTCCGCTCTGCCCCGTTTGTGTTGTAGAATAGAAACTGTCAACTATTTGGTTCCCGGGGTCTTTAAAAGTCAATTGGTGGAGGAGAAGGAGCCCGACCCCCTTTGCTCTGCTCTGACAGGTGGCATTCACCCCACAATCCCCTCTGTCTAACAATACAGGACAAGGTGGAGGGGGGCGGGGGGAATACAGGGCCCTATATTCATGAGCTGATACGACCCATTCAACTCCCTAACCCCCCCGACCCGTCCATCAACCTCCAACTTCTTCTTTTGTGTCGCCGCTGCAATAAAAGTTCTAGAAGACGCTTCAATGTGGCGCTAGTAGAGGTGTGTGTGTGTGTGTGTGTGTGTGTGTGTGTGTGTGTGTGTGTGTGTGTGTGTGTGTGTGTGTGTGTGTGTGTGTGTGTTCTAGAGAAGGTTTAAGGTTTCTGATTTTCACAATGGTCTTTTGAAATAAAAATCATTAAAGCTAAATTACATTTTCCATACAGAGGAAAATACAATAAAATAACAGATTTTATTATTTTCATCCCACATTTTTACATGTTTAACCATTTGGTTTATTTTTATCAGTAAAATTAAATGTACTATTTATCCTGGCATGTAGACGGCAATTATTTATTTTACCTGAAAGAAACAGAATGGGAGAAATAACTAATACTAAAAAATGTATATATATATATATATATATATATATATATATATATATATATATATATATATATATATATAAATAGAATAATTACTCAAAAGACATTAACATGATCACATGTGGGTTGAATATTGTACTATATTGTACTATACTATTTACTTTTTAAAATGACAAACCAACATTTTAAATGAGATTTCAACTGTCTGGAAATATAACTATATAACAATATTATTCTGTTACCTTTTCACTTTGTTGTCGTGAATATTTCCAGAAAACACCCCCAATTAAAACACAGTAAATAGGAATAGAAAATAAATGATTGTTTCTTTATTTCAATCCTTGCTTAGCTTTCTTCTTACCAAAAGCTACAATTTACGACGGACATGATCACATCACGAGAGATATCATGCACCTTCACAGTACGCATATTTTAAGGTCATAAAAAGGTGAAACGCTTTCCGCAGACGGAGGAGTTCCGGACATTAGAATCAGGAAGGCGATAACGATATCGTACGATGCTGCAGTGCATTATGGGAAATGTAGTTCAGCGCTGACCTTTTTTTCCTTCCTACGAGTTCCCTGAGAACTTGTTGGGAGGTCTGGGATGAACGCCATCGTCCTTGACTTAAAGTGGCCTTATTTTCGACAGACGGTGCGTGTTGACTCCTCCCCCTCTCCCTCCTCCTCCCCAGGTGAACACGCCTCCAACTTTCGGAGAGAGGCGAGCGAGGAAGCGTCGGCCCCGGTCCCGGCGAGGCAATGAAAAGCCAATAATGAAAACATAATAAATAAAGAGGAGCTCGTCGCTCCTGAAGAAGCTGCCGCCGCGGCCCCCGTCCGCTCCAGCCATCTGTCGGCCCCGCCCCCTGAAAGGGGATCATTGAGTGTGGCGGCGAGCGGCGAGCGGCGAGCGGCGAGCGGCGAGCGGCGAGCGGCGAGCGGCGAGCGGCGAGCGGCGAGCGGCGAGCGGCGAGCGGCGAGCGGCGAGCGGCGAGCGGCGAGCGGCGAGCGGCGAGCGGCGAGCGGCGAGCGGCGAGCGGCGAGCGGCGAGCGGCGAGCGGCGAGCGGCGAGCGGCTCCCTCGGCCCCTCATCGGTATTCTTTAGAAAGAGCCAGGGGTTTCACGCCACATCTGCCCTCCGCTCCATTCAGCCTCATTCACTGTCCCGTCAATTAGCACACTCAATTAAGCCCCCGTAATCCTTTTAGCGGGAACACAGCGAACGCCACGCCCCCCGCCCCCCCCCCCCCCCCCCCCCCAAATGAGACTTTAGTGACTGTTTTCTTTGGAGGGGAGACAATGGGAGTCCTTCATGCACTTCATGAGACGGGGCGGCGGCGTGGAGACGTGGACCGGGCTCCCGGCGCTGTGCGTCGGCCCTTTAACCACAACGGGACCGTTAATGGGAGGAGGGCTTGAATAGAGAGGAGGTGCATGCGGCCCGGAGGAGGAGGAGGAGGAGGAGGAGGAGGAGGAGGAGGAGGAGGAGGAGGCGTGTGGGTGGAAACAAAAAAAGGCCTAAATGCCGCCGGTAGGTGAGAAGCTGCTGGTTCTAATCCCCATTCAGGCCGCGATCGATGCGACTCTGGCGGGTTTCATCTGAGCCTCAGTGCTGAAGCTCAGTGGAACTTATTCAGAGGGTTTCTATTTAAACGAATATTTTAGTAGAATTAGAAAGTGGTCTAGCTGGTGGACGGAGAGCATCATGCAGCCGCCATGCTGACGGATATTTACCCTGGTGCTAAAAGAGGAAATACTGGATTTAATAGGCATATTTATATTATATATAATATATATATATATAATATATATATTGTATTTAATATATATATATATATTATATATATATATTTGTATTTGATGAAACAAGAAACAAGGACACAAGAAAGACAGAGAGAGAGGAAATACTGGATTTAATAGGCATATTTATATTATATTATATATAATATATATATATATATATTGTATATATATTGTATTTTATATATATATATATATATTATATATATATCATTTGTATTTGATGAAACGAGAAACAAGGACAAAAAAGAAAGACAGAGAGAGAGAGAAGAAGAGAAAGAAAGAAGGAAAGAAAGAGAGAGAAAGATGTACTCCATGTGGTGGCGCCGTGAGTCATGACGATGATCTTGTCTCAAATAAGAGTCTAAATTAAACCAAAAAGTCCCAACACACACACACACACACACACAGACACACACACACACACACATACAGACACACATACAGACACACACACATACACACACACACACATACACACACACGCGCGCGCCTTGAGAAGCTCTTGAAGGCATCGTATTAAAGCTCTATAATAGTTTTATGATTTCTTCGTGTCGCCGTAACTCTTCACGAGTCCAGGGGCGGCGCTCCGGAGGAAACCTCCAGAGAGCCGCTGCTCACAGGAGAGAGAGCACGGCCTCGGCACACACTCACACACACACACTCACACACACTCACACACACTCCTGGCCGGCCGTCTCAGATCCTCTTCTGCAGCTCAACACAAAGACGTCGGATTTTAAACCCATGAGAACTGGAGAGACGGCTGACTCCTCTGGGCCCTGAACGCCCCGGACCCTGAACCCCCCGGACCTGAACCCCCCGGACCTGAAACCCCCGGACCTGAACGCCCCGGACCCTGAACCCCCCGGACCTGAACCCCCCGGACCTGAACCCCCCGGGCCCTGAACCCCCCGGACCTGAACCCCCCGGACCTGAACCCCCCGGGCCCTGAACCCCCCGGAATTACTTAATGTAATTAAGTAATTCCATGCTAAGAATGATAAAGTCCTGTTATATGGTTAATGATTTAAAGATACACCCACTTTTTATACGCTTTTACTGATGCCTGACTGTAAAACGTCACACAATCAACGCGTTTCACGCTTTGTTTGAGTTGCTATTTCATAAACTGTCTGGTGTAAAATACATAACATGTAATAATACATATGCTTATTATTTTATAACATGCCCCGAGAATAGTTTAACCAACCCTTTGAACGCCAGTTAATCATATTGTTCAGGCGGCTGGTCGGCACCTTTATCCCGGACCCCACGCTCCGAACCGGTGAAGCCGCTGAAGGTGAGAGCGACAATTACGTCATCAGAGGCTCGTTTGAGACTCTAATTCTCCGGTTTGAGTTTTATTTTCTTCTGCTTCGCTGACTTTACAAGGAACGGAGGTCTGTGAGCAGGTTAGAGAACACAGAGGCATCGTTCAGCTTAATGTTTTTACTAAATGACAGGATGAAGCTTCAAGCTAACGCTAGCTAGCTAGGACTTGTTTACCTATTAACAGTCTTAATACCAACAGGTAAACAAGGTACTAAGAGATAAACAAGTCCTTATACTTGTGCAATGTTACATTATACGCGTTTGTAATATAACTTTACACTTGGTGTGTAAGGTGCACCCAGCTAGCGAATGCATGCTTATGCTAGACTGGTAGAGGAAGTAAAAGTACTCTCTTACTAGTACAAATACTCTGTTACTCTACGAGTAAAGCTGCTTAAAATGTCAACAAAGTATAGAAATGTACCTTTTGTAACTGTACTTGTATACATGATATCATTAGAGTATTATTATGAATGATACATTGATGTAAAAAGTAGGATTTTACAGTTGTACTTGGTGATTGTTAATTGATTGTTAACTATAGAGTAGTAATTATAACTATAGGGTAAATGCAGTGAAGTACAAAGTACAATATATGTAATGGCAATACTTGGAATACTCATGTAAAGTACCCTGAAACATGTCTTCGTACTTTTACTTGCGTTTCATTCCACCACAGATGAAGCAGTCCTGCAGTAAAATATCCTTCATGACTTTATGAGGTTCAGTTTGTAGTTTATGTTTATTTTCTGCCCTCGTTGAGGGAAATGAGGTGGACAAAATAATAGAAACACCTGCCAGCATAACGCCAATACAGTTCAGCAAATTAGTCAATTTAATTGAGGAATAAATAGCGAATAAAACATCCGGGAATAGTCAATATTTTACTAATTATTCATAATTTCCAAAGTTAAAGTACGTATTTGTCGTATTTATTGTCTGACTAAAAGTCCCAAACTATAATATATAATTAGTTTAAACCTAACAAGTTCCTCACGACCAGTTCATCTGATTATTATTCTTATAAAATGCTGGAAAATAGTGAAACATGTCCATCACAATATTTTCAGTCGGAAGACTCCAAATATATTATTAATATATAGTTTACATTAAATAAATATATACAATATTTATAATTTAAGAGAGCAGAGAATGTAGATTTGAATGTAAACTAATCCTAATTTGTTTGTTTTAATTAATTAATTAATTAATTGTTTTAGCTCTAAAAACCTAATGAGTGTGATCAGAATAAAAGGAATAAAGATCGTAGAATGTCACCTGTGTGATACTTGAAAACTAAACACACTAAATAAATGTGTGTTGGGTAAACTGACAGCAGCAGACTGGGATCTGTCCTCTACATCCTGACGCCGGTCCTTGTTTATGTCCCCAGCTCGGTGCCGTCACTCCATGGGTCTGGGGGTTCTGGCAGGGCAACAAGGTGCTGCTTTCGTGATGGTACGAGTTTGGCGCTGATCCACTGGGGCTGGTACCAGCTGAAGGAAAACCCGCAGCTCTACAAACCCAGAGAGGAGCACATTCCTGAGCCCGGCATCGTCGCTTACGTTTCCCCCGCGCCGCCGAGAGCAAGTGACCCGCTCGGAGGTACCGGGCAGCTTCCTGGGCCGGCGATCCAGCACCAGCACCGAGGTGCGTTCAGCTGCAGTTCCGCGTCCGTCCACTAGATGCTGCTCCAGGAAACTCCTCTCTATTGTGTATTCAGGCAAATGGGGAAAAAACTAAATTATCTGTTAATACGCATTTTAATTCAGGTTTTACACAACAATTTAAATATTGTGTTAAGAGTGCTGACTTAAAATACAAACAAACAAAGGGTTAACCTAAAATAAACAAATGTACAAGAATGCAAGATTAGTTAGTTTCAGTTACTTTCACACCTTTCTTTAGACTGAATAAATTCCAAACTATGTAAACAACTTCCACCTCATTGAAGGCCGTGACGCCAAAATCCGCCGTAAAAACATCCGCTCTGGGTCCAGATCGACTCCCCGCTGCCTGGCTTTGACCCGCGTATAAATCAAGTTGTGTGTGTGTGTGTTCCCCCCCCCCACAGAAGCGTCGCTATGAAGCCCCCCCGCAGCTGGCTCGGAGGAACTGGCTGTGGGCGGCCGGCAGTGCGTTCCTGAGCGTCCACGCCGCCACGTGGCTGATGCAGAGCGCCGTGAAGGACGCTGCAGGCGCTCGAGGCCGCCACAGCGCTCGAGGCCGCCGCCCTCAGGCAGAGGCCGCCTGGGAGCGACCGGACTGACTGTGTGTGTGTGTGTGTGTGTGTGTGTGTGTGTGTGTGTGTGTGACACAGCGGAGACACGCCCATCGATGAACTCTCAGAGCAACGAACCGCTCAGCCCACTAAGAGCTGCTCTAGACAGTTTATTTTCTATTTTATTTCTTGTTTATTTCTTTCGTTCTTCTCCGTTTGATCTACTGGTTGCTTTATGAGTGAAATGTGATTCACTGTAAATTATTGAATAAACTAATACAAATTATCAAAAGTATCAAAATACATAAACCTTGACATTTTTTAAAGGGTCCAACTCTTTATCTCTTGTTGTTATTACCGATCCACTAAATGATCCACTACGTTTAAAGACATTTAATCGACACAAAATCTCGATGAAGTTTCTAAAATGTATTGCCAAAATATTCACTCCCTCGTAGAAGATGTGAATGAGACACTTTGAGACACTTTGTGACACTTTGAAACACGTTGAGACACTTTGAGACTCTTTGTGACACTTTGAGACTCTTTGAGACACTTTGAGACACGTTGAGACACTTTGAGACACGTTGAGACACTTTGAGACTCTTAGAGATACTTTGTGACACTTTTGAAACACTTTGTGACACT